>BPLR01003570.1:0-159193 GCA_021605095.1 Caerostris extrusa | reverse complement strand
GGCGCGAACACGTGGTAATGGGATAATATCAGGTGGGCCATCTGTAAGATTTTTTTAATTTGCATGTTATGTTGACAGCCATATGTTGTTTTCTTTTGTATTGCATTTTTGGATTAATTTTTTTATTCATAATAGGCATTTGATGAAATTTTTTATAAACAGCACATAAAAAAACCGCACAAAAAAAAAGCAGTATAAAAACAGGTTTGACTGTAATTTCATTCAATCAAAAGTAATACCAACATCAGGATTAAAAGAAATATATTAGAATTTTAACCTTTCAACAGGAGGTTTTTCACAATATTTGCTTCCCACTCTAAATGATAGCAAACTAAAATGCTTCTATTTGCCAATATAAACAATTATAAATTTTATAGATAATTCTTAATGTAAAATTAATTAAATTTCCCTACAGAAAAGCAGTTACTGATGCATATTTAACTCAACAAGTTCAAATATTTTTGGAAAATATAAATATTTAAAAGAAACCTTAAGATATAGATTTCTGTTAGAAAGGAATTCAATTCATAAATTGTTAAAAGGCCGCACCAGTGACATCTCAAGTAACTAATCCAACTTTATTTGTGTAATGCGATAATTGGACATTGTTACCTCAGCATTTATTGTTATTCTTCAGAAAGGCACTGATTAATTCAATGACTCATCACAGAGCTAGCAGTTTTGTCTGTTAAATATGCATCGTCCTCGTTTCCGTTTAAGCTAACCTCAGCCATTGTTCATATAAATTGGTATTACAGACGTTTCTAGGTTATTGAAATCATTCTTTTTAGGATATATTTCATTGAAAGTACACCCAATATGTTGATATATGCTTGATGATATGCTTCACCAAATCATTTTAAAGTTGCTCTTTCAAAGTTAAAATTTCTTTATCGTATTTATAAATTAATTTATTATTATTTTTGTTTTCAAAAACCACGTAGTGATGATTGAATGGCCTTCGGATGAATGGTGTTTTTAACTAAAGTCAATTAAATAAGAACGAGGAAAGAATGAATAGTTTTTCTCACTCCTTTAAAACGAAAATATGAAGTTATAAAATTAAATTTATCCTAAAAGTAAGGCCCATTTTATAAATTAAAATATATGAAGCAAAATGTATTCAAATAGCATAAGGGCATTATAAAAATGAAAATATTTAATATATTTGGAAAAAGTATTTAAATGTTTTTAAATTGTGTGACGAACAGAATGAAATTTAAAATACAGAAAGAGATCTAAAAATATTTTTAAACTCTATCCTAGAATTTATGTGTAATTTTATCAGGTGGTCGAACACTGAATTCTTTCGTTTTAAATGTTATTGTAAGTTTTTAAATATTCAATTTTATTTTATTCAATTGGGGATTACTATTCTTTTTGATGCCTTGTCTAGTATTTATGTTAATTTATCATAAATGCAATGCAAATGTTAGTAGTATATTATTAAAACTGCTGATATTCATACAGCTTTACGAAAAGTTTTTCGCATCATTTCTAGCATAGGAGGAACTGTATTGAACCTTAGAAATGATCTACATGAAAAAAAGTGTACAGGTTTTTTTAAATAAAATGTATTCTTAAAAAATTAGAAATAATAATTTTATTTTAAGCGATTGGTCATGGCTAAAAATTATGTTACTGAAAGAGTTTTCACTTTAGATTATTTTTTTTACTCAGTACATGGAACGAAATATTTGGAATATTTCAATTTAACACTTAAATAAACACAATAAATAAGCATTTTATTGCTGTTAATAAACATTTAATTGCTGTTAATAAATAAACAATTTATTGTTGTTTAATCCTGTAACAATTATACAGAATGCAAAGTAATATCAATACCTATATTTCAATAAAAACAATAATAATATAAAAAATAAATAATAAATTAAATAATAATAATAAAATAAATTGTGTGTCAAAAATTGATCAAGATATTGAATGACAAAGTTAGAGAATTTATTGGTCTTTATTGAGGGGTCTGTTATAAAATGAATGAAAACAATTCGAGATTGAAATTAAGGTAAAACTCCCCTTAAGGACGAGTGGCCAGAAGCAATGGGTGCATTTATAGTGAAGTGGGCGTGACAGATGACTGCGCCTCTGGACAGTATTGAAACGTGGTGGCAGTAATTATTTCGTGGAGAAACGAGGAAGTTTGAAAAAAATGAAGCAAGATACGACATCAAATTATGTAGAATCGATATCCGGAAAATAAAAAATTTTCACGATGTTAAGACATACATTCGTAAATTAAAGAATACGCATACATTTATAAACATGATAAGTTGCAAAAGAATTATCTAGCGGAAACAATAAATAAAGTGGTGGAATCTACGGGTGCTCAAAATGTTCCCCACTGGCGACATTCTGGGGTCGCGTTGGAGAAAGGATGATACAGATTATTTTCTAGCTGTGCTTGAGTCTGGCAATGCCCAGCACGTCTTCCCGTATACTCGAATGCCCGATCTCTTTTACTTGGGCCGCGACATTGTGTAGTAGATGTTGTTCGATGTTATGGACCTTGATCCATAGGAAAACATTCGCCATAAACTCTCGCAGCAGCTCTAGCATTTCGTTGAAATTATCATCCTCTCGACATATTGCGCGATGTATATCATGTCACCACTGTCTAAACCAGGGGTCTCCAAACTACTGCTCGCGGGCCAAATCCGGCCCTCCAGTGTCAGCGAATAGCTTATTGTTGCTGTAATAAGCTGGATAAAAAAACACAGAATGATAATGGCTTGCTAGGTAAAAGCTTAATGACAAGCATAATACGCAGAAAATTTAACTTAAGCATAACAACAAACAAATAATTGAAATGAATCCCACTAACATTATAAACTAGTGAACATCCCGCGGTTACCCTCGGTAGTTATGTTGGGGTAAAAGAGTATCACATATGTATGTATATCGATGTTTGGAATGTATATATCCCGAATCAAACATATGATATTTATCCTGAAAATCCCTCAGGAACTGAAAAGCTAAATGAACGCGAATGAAACAGCGGGGTATCCACTTGCAATATATATATATATATACATATATACTAATGAGATTTATGTAATTGTGATTTTCACTGACAATAGTTTGTAGTTAGCAAGCGTATGCTCGCTCAGAAAAATTATAGATAATGGCAGAAAATTAAAACAGATTTGGCCCTTAGTACTTACTGGGTAAACAGTATGGTCCTAAGGCTGGAAAGTTTGGAGACCCTGGTCTAAACGATAACCATATTTTATTATGCATACGAATTATAAAGCGTCTTGTTTAGTATATAAAAAATATAGTTCAGGATTTCAATATTTCTGAAGAAAAAAAAAAATTTCATATATTCATTAAGTATTACTTTATTATTGTTTGCAATAAAGGATTCATAAAAAAAAACTTGAGATTATTCATTTAATATCTTAATCCATCTATCGTTTTTCGATTTTGTAATAGTTTCATTTATTCTTTCATTAATTTATTTTAATACATATTTTATTTCGTTACTTTTGAATATAAAAACCATAAAAGGTACATTGATTTTTTTATTAAGGAATTAAGCACTGAAACTATTATAAATTATTTGAAACGATATTGTTATAAAATACATTCTTAGAAAACATTGATATTTTTATGCACTTTCTAAAAATATGATAACAATATGTAGCTTTATTATAAAATTTTAATGCGTTGTTATAAATACGTTAGAAATTTTATTATTTAATTAAATATCGCATTTTTTTATTAGAGCAGTATTTTAAAGGAACAGGAAAGTAGTAAAAGGCGTTCACTTACCAGTTTAATTTGTAGAATATTTACAAAAACAACACGAACTATTCGTTGCAAATAAATGATTAATGTAACAAACTTCTCTGTCAGTTGTGATGTTCGAACTGGACACAGCTCTTCTACCTGTCACGTTCGCTTCACCAAATAGGTGCTTTTCATCTGATCTGCCACTATAGCGAGATAACAAAGGATGTCGGATTTGTCCAGATAGTGGCCCCATACCTTGTGTGAGATGATTCAACATCTCCCATTAAATATGTAAATTCTTTCTTTTAAAGATGTCATTAAAATGTATCTAAAAATTATACTACTAAAAAAACTCCTTATTGCAATCGAATGTTGCATTTGTTAAAAAATCGTCTGCTTTCATTCGTTTAGATGTAATGCAGTTTCGCGATGTTTAATTTTATTCAATTCCTTCTACTAGCTCACATTCTCCCTATATATATCTTGTTCAAATTTTCAATCGTTAATAGAATACTTTTTTATTCATCCACTCAAGTTCAAATACATTTTTTTTTAACTTGTAGTGGATGACACTTGATGTTAAAGCAGTTTTTTCAAATATTAATTCAGTAATTAAAAGTTAATTTATTAATTTTATTTTTTTTTAGATTTAACTTGCCATATATCTACCAATAGATGGCGCCAGATAAACTTAAAAAATGAATGGAAATTATTTATAAAAGACTTGCAGCAATATAATGAAAAAAAGTAGGAATTGACTTAAATTTTTTTTTTTTTTATTACTTGTTTTTAGGTAAATTTAAATTAACAAAACAGACATAGCTGAATAATTTTTAAAATCGCAATTTTACGTAGTAAGAGTGTGATTTTAATTTAATTAGAAAACAAAGTTTGTAAGTTTTTTCATTATGCGCCAGACAAAAAAAAAAAAAAAAAAAAATTATTGGAAAAATTCATTCATTAAAAAAATTGGTTTTTTAAGTGTTGTAGATTTGAAATTCCACTGGAACACACACACACATCTGTTTTTATATTATAGATTAAAATAAATTACTTGTCACCACCAACTAATAATAACATCTTAGCACAGTTTTTAAAAATCTTTTGCATAATTTTCCCGTCTTGGAAGAAAAGACTAAAAAACAAAATCAGTGAACTAATAAATATAATCAGTAGTTTATTCAATTCTTCTTGAGAGTTTTCTGTTTTCCAGGTATCAATTCTGCATAATTCGATGATGGTTTACAACTTTCTGATTGACATTCTCTTTGTCTATATTGCATAATTTCGGAGTTAGAATTCCAAACTTCTGCGTTTCGCCACCGAGAGCACTGCGACGATATTTTATGCATACTATAGGTCATTTTATGCATACCATTGCTTCCCCTTTCGTCGTTAAAGGGGCGTTTTACGCTGATTTCAATCTCAAATTGTTTTAATTAATTTTATAACTGACCCCCCTCAATGAATATCGAAAAAAAATCGCAAACATTGACTTTAAATATATCGATCAAATTTTGTCGCTTAAAAGTGAAATTTTTATGCTACATTTGTAAGGATGAGTGTAAAATTATTACTATATGCACTCATGTCCATAAATTAAGGATAATTCAGAATCACACAGAAATTGAACTCTAAAATAAAAATTTCACATGTAGAATTATCACACACATCTTGAAGAAGAATATGCAAATTATAGGAAACCACCAGATGGCGCGGATAGTACATCACAATGACGAGAGTGTAAGAGAGGGGTATATAAGGAATGGTGGCAAAAAAAAAAAGAAGTAAAATTGTTCACAAGCGTTTTAAAAGCCTTTCAGTGCAATAACCGCATAGTTATGGCACAAAGGAAGCATTTGGATGATTTTTTACGTGGTAGAATTATCGGACAACTGGAATGTGGACGTACCCAGCTGAAAGTATCCGAGGAACTTGGAATCGCCCAGAGTGTCATCTCCAGGCTTTGGCGACGATTCCAAGATGATGGTAATGTGAGTAGATGTTACAGCACAGGTCGCCCCCGAGTTACAACGCCGAATGAGGAGCGGTATTTAGCAGTTACTGCCAAAAGAAACAGACAGAGCACAGCATCAGACCTGTCTCGTCAGCTCTCTTCAGCTACCTGTACGACAGTTTCAAGGCACACCGTGTACAGACGCTTAGGGCACATTGGTCTATATGCTCGTAGGCCTGTCAGATGTGTTCCACTTACCGCAACTCACTGTCGCCTGCGATTAACCTGGAGTAGAGAGCATGCATTGTGGACACCGCAACAGTGGTCTTTTGTGATGTTTTCCGACGAGTCCAGGTTTAGTTTGCAGTCTGATTCTTGCAGGACTTTCATATGGAGAGCGCCAGGTACCCGTTACCACCAAGAGAACGCCATTGAACGACACCCTGACAGTGGTGCAGGATGGATCGTTTGGGGAGGAATTATTCTTGGTTCCAGAACTGACCTGCATGTTCAGAGTGTAACGATGACAGGCCACATCTATCGGACTGTCATTCTGGAACAACATGTACGTTTGTTTCGGGGCGCCATGGGTGCTGAATTTCTGTTTATGGATGACAACGCCCGTCCTCACCGTGCAAACATTGTAGACGAATGCCTTCAATTGGAGGATATCACCCGTATGGATTGGCCAGCATACTCACCGGACTTGAATCCAATAGAGCATGTGTGAGATATGCTTGGCCGACGAATCGCAGCCCGTCAACCCCCTCCCACCTGTCAACCGGAACTTCGGAGGGCATTGCTTGATGAGTGGTGTAATATTCCCCAAGATCAGATTGATAATTTGACACTCAGCATGCCTAGGCGTTGTAAGGCCTGTATTGCATCGTCCGGGAGACATACTCCATATTAACCATCATACTAACCATGTTATACTGTTTTTTGTAAATAAGTTCTTTTTTGAAATTTGCTCCAGGAGTAAAATCGCAATTTTTATTAATTATGTCAAACATATAGCATCTTTTTTGCTCTTTACCTTTTGTTTAATAAATAGACTTTACAAATAAGTCAAATTTGTTTTTGCTTCTGTCTCTTTCTTTTCCTGAACTTCATTATCCTTAATTTATGGACATGAGTGTAGTATAACTATAGGGACCGGAGGACTGCTTAAAAAATTAGATTTTGTATTTTGACCAATATTTATTTTAAATATAAAAAAATGCCAAATCCTGAAAATATTAACCTCATTTGAAACATTTTTGTCATTGAAAGTATATATCTACGACCACTGATTGCGTAAATAAAGGCCGAATATTGATATTACTTTGCACCCTGTATAAATCCTAATGTCGTGAGTTTTATAATTTTTTAGTGACTGGATGAGACATTATGTACTTCACAATTGTTTATTCTATATTAGATACACAATAATTATATTCACAATAAAAGCCTCATTATGATCGACTAAAATACTTTATTCATTCATATAAAAAGATGATTTTGAATATAACAACTTCTCATTGAAACTTCGAAATAATAAAACAATTGTTTTTATTTCTGCCAAGCATCTAACATAATTCTGCATAGCATTTCTTGAGATATTAATATTCTTGAGATATTAATATTTCAAATAAATATTTAGCTCACTTCTGAGCGCTTGGTTGTCGGTTAACAGATAGTTGTCTTGCTTATGTAGGATTCATTCTCTGTCTGCGATTTGTGGCAGAATTGTTGCTAGTAGCCTGTCTACTGCGTTGATTTTGACTAGATGCAGGAGCTATACGTACAGATTCTTGGTCATTACTATGAGACGAATATGAAATCCTTGAAGATCGCGCTCTCTGTCTCGATTGACGTCTGGTGCTCACTGGTTGTTCAGGAATTACTGGTTGGTAGCTGCTTTTTGCTGCTATGTCTGCTCCACTAGATGACGGTTGCAAATCTGTAGAAGTATACCTTGGATTTGATTGGGGTCTGGATGGATCTCTTAGAATGTTTAGCAAAGAATCTTCAGGAATATGTACTCCTGCTGGAGCTTCACCTAGACCTATATTTTGAAATGCTGATGGCCCATATACCTTCGGTGGTTGGTACGTTGGTTCCACATAATTACGAACTCTTGTTCTCCTTCGTGGACTTTTCGTTACGCTTCTTGGTTCGGTCATTTGCAGTACCTAGTGAATTAAATCACAGAAAATCCATCAAACATAGAAATATTACCACTTCACAACACAAAACGATTGCGCGTTGGGCTTCCGAACTAAAAGAGCTCAGTTCGAAACTCTACAAAAGATGCCGAACTGAAAGATTCCTGATATATTCCAGTGATAGGAACGACAAATCCATTTATCATAAAAGTTCTTCCCTTTGGGCTCGAAGAGAAGGGAAGGAGAGTGCGAGCTCCCTAGATGCCATCCTTGGGATATTCGTTTTAAATTATGATGGCGAAATCGGGGTAGAATGAAGTAGGTCGCTCGAGGGACATAACGCTGTAACGAGGTAACGCTGAACTGTTGCATAACTTCAGTTGTAGTGGCAAATGACCTTGAGTCAAAACAATCGCCATTGGAAAGCAACAACACAATAAGAATATAATTCATTTAAAAACGTAAATTATGTATATTCTTGAGTATATTGTTTCTATTAGTTTACTTATATAAAAACATAATTTGTTAAAATTGAAAAACACATAAAGTAACTTCACTAAAAATAGTCGTATTCTGGATTACGAACTATTCCAGATAAAACTTTTTGAGGTACAAACTTTTTGCATGCCCTATTCTGATTCTTGGTTTACACATGTGAACTTGAAATATGAATTAATGTAATAAAACATAAGTTAAATGCACTGCTTTAATAGAAGTGTCTCCATAGCTTAACTGTACCGTGGATACTTATTTTTAATAAAGTTTGTTTCATTATTGTGTTTATCTTTTATTCTATATTTAGACATCCGAATACTATTTTCTATATATCAATGCATCTAATTTTTTCAAACAGAATAGTTTTTAAATTTTTATTCCCCTCTCCTTTAAAAATAAAAGCTAAAATTTTAATGCAGTTTATTTACGTTTTATATGTATCTCTCGTTCTATTTTTGCTTTTCGGATAAATGAGAACTATATGAATCACGGTAATCGCTTAATATCTAAGTTGGAACACTATTATAATTCAAATGAATCGATATATATATATATAATATTAATCTTACCTGGGGAGGAGATTGGACATCTACCATGATGTCAGGAGGTGTTCGCAAGACATCAATGTCAACTACTGGTTCCATTCGACCAGGTCGTCGCTGATTACGTTGCTTATTTAATGTCCGAGTGGAAATCCTTTCGCTAGGTGCATTATGATATTGTGAATTTATTGGAGAATACATAACATTTGGCTGAACTATTGTCGGCGCCACATTTTGTTGTGGTAAAGCTGGACTTGATGAAGGCTGTCCAAAAAACTTATATTCTGGCTCGCTGTTTTGCCAACTTGTGCCATAGTTTCCTACATACGGGGAAGCACTTTGAGGGACTTGGTAATGATTAGATGGTGAATCCCTGTTGTAATTTGGGGTTTTCAATACATTAAGAAAAGAATCTTGGGGTATGTAGACTCCATTTGGTGCTTCTCCCAGCCTGATATTTTCGAATACTGATGGAGAATATGTTACTGGAGGTTGAGGTGGTTGTATGTACTCGCCTTCTCTTAGTATTTTCCGGTACTTTCTTATTCTACGTCGTTGAGGTTGAACGTCTTGGTTATAATCAGAAGATGTTGCGGCAGCAGTTCTTTGACCTGAACGTTGTGGTACCTGATTTTGTTCTGGGACATATCGTATTCTTTCTACTTCACCAGAAGGATTTCGATTTACTGGCTCTTCCCATCCTGTTTGGTACTCTTTTGGGTCGGTTTCGTCGTAATTGTTATAGAACTGGCAACGTCCAAGAGAAACCAGAGGACATACTAAAATGAGCATTTAAAATTCATTAGCAGAATTAAGTTCTATTTAAATAACACTTAGGACAGAAGTAAGTTTTGATTAATGTAATTTATGCTTATTGGTCATATGATTGACTGTTTTTTTTTATCTCAGCTGAATTTAACTGCAAATAAAGTTTGGATTGATATTATTTTGGTTGAAATTTTTACATTGATAGCAGAAACAAATGAACTTTTCAAAGGTGATATTAGTACATAAAATAATATGTTATAATAAACTTTCTCTGGTCAACCAACTCTGTTTACTGTATTTACACCGAAATCGATATGAATAATATTAAGACTAAATCTTATTACATAAACGTGATTGGCTATATTAATATACAGTTGGACTTAAATATAGTATTAAATGTGCTCCTTCTAACATTGATCATTTAGTTAAAGAGTCTGCCAGTCATGTTTAGGTGAAAACAGAAAACGAAGTCATTCATTGGCGATTTGTATCTAATGCTATACCATGCCGGCTTTCTAATCTAAACCATTGCGATTTTTACTTGTCAGTGCATATAAAGCACTTGAATCATCAGGAAAAGACTTAACTATCTGTCGATTTGAAGAGGAATATAGGAAAAGAAATAGTATCAAATAGGAGATAATGCATACATTAATGTAGCTTTTATTTGCGTATTTGCACATTGTGCTGAAGACAGACTGGATAAACATGTGTAATCAGAAAAAGTTAGATATAAGCTTCAAACAGTGTGAATTTTGTATTTCTGACTAGTTTACAAATTGTGTGTTATGTCAATAAAAATAGAAGGGTTTTATTGGAAATGAGTGTTAACTTTTATTACTCCATAAATTCTTACTTCAGTATGCTCTAATACTTATGTTTATTGCGTTTTATTTATTACTAGTTACATGAGTAATGATGGATAGTATTTCTAGGGGATTTCTTAAGGAAACTAACTTATATTTGAGTAAAATTTGAGAGAATTCAGGCAAATAATCACTTAACAGTTCTAATTAAGTAGAATCATTCCCCCCGAACCATACTCACATAATTTGCATTTTCTTCATCAAAATTTTTTTATCTATGAGCAATTAAAACAGCGGAAGTTTAAGTGAAATAGTCTTGCATTTAATAAAGTGGTTTCAGCTTTATTTCTTATAGTAAAATGATCTAAAAGTAATTTCAAATAAAATAAAACTTACGAATCAACAAAGTGGATAGCACAAGCATTCTTGAAAATTCCTGTGAAGGAGAAACAAAAAATGATTTTAACTTTTGAAGATGATACGAAATAATGTTTAACAAAACATTTAATAATATTTACTTTAATATTGGAGCAAATAAATGTAATCCTTGAACTCTTTTGTATTTCTTAAGAAAAAATATTCATAAATGAGTAATTATATAAAAATCCACTTGACGCTGCTAATTAAAATTTTTGAGATGTATCAATCACAAACTGGTACTCTGTAAGTATGAAAGCAAAATTAAAAAGAAAAAAAAAAAGGTCACTTTAATGTATGATGTTAAAAATATTAATATTTTTATAAACACAGTAAATTGTGTTATTACCATATGGAAATAGTAATTACCAGCCAATAAATGCCAGCAATTTTTTTGTTATAATTATTCTCAATTTTATTAAAACGTATTTAAAACTATAATTAAAATCCTTGAATTCAAAAGTTTTGGGTTTACAACAACCCATTAGTTAGACTCTGTATCTATTAATAGGATCTTATGGAAATGGGAGATTGTTGAAAGAATTTTCTAAAAAATCCCTAATGTATATAAAACTATTGCTGATAATAAAAAACCACTGAAAATTTTATATACACCTATTTAATCTAATTTTATATACATTTTTCATGCACATCGCTTGAAAATTTTAGATTCATATTAACTTCTTCAGAAACGCAGACATATAAAAATGCTTAGAAATTCCAGTTATTCTTACTGAAACAAACTATTTGCTGGAGATTTATTTACTACAAAATACTTTAACAATGAAAGCTAATCATTGTTTGTCAGCATTGGTTAGATTTAATTATATGCAATAATATTGTTTTGTAAATATTGTAACATTGGACTGGTAGTATTCCACTATTCGAAAAAAATAGATTAATTATTCCTTCAAATACTACTAAAAATTCTTAATAATGTGAATATCAACAAGAAAAAGTTTTGCCATTACCGTCTTACTTTCTTGGGCATTCGCTTAGGACTCTTTCAATTTATGGGTCCCGCTATAAATTAATTTCATGTAATATTAAATTGTAAGTATTTTATCAGGTGAAATTTAAAAAATAATTATGTAGTTTTAAATAATTAATATATTGCGATACATTATACACTGCATTAAATTAAAAAAATAATCCCACTTCTAAAAATAATCATTCCAGTAATAGTGTGTTTTATTTTTCGCAGATTGTATAATAAATTCCAAATTTCGAGTTAAAATAATAACAATTACACATTTTATTATTCATGAAAAATCAAAAACTAGCTCTCACGATGTTAGAGACGTCTCTATTCAAAGTATAAAATGAAAGGTGGTGACTAGTAAAATAAACGCAATTCGTTAGCTTTCTTTATTTTTCTTTCATGGAAAATTTAAAAAAAAATTTAGCATTGAAAATATTATTTAAAACAGAGGGTATCGAATTTTTATATCCATTCCTTGAGATACAAACAGATAATGAAATAATTAATTTTAACTCGGAAAATATCTTTCTCGGAAGTCTTTTCAAATAACATTGCCTGATGCTCCAATTAAGACGGCCTTGGATACCACACGTGTATTAAAATTTCCCACAAAATTTTATTTTCACTGTTCAATATGGCTGATGCATGCGTAACTCAGTTAACGCTGACTAATCAAGCAT
This sequence comes from Caerostris extrusa, assembly GCA_021605095.1. Lineage (NCBI taxonomy): Eukaryota > Metazoa > Arthropoda > Arachnida > Araneae > Araneidae > Caerostris > Caerostris extrusa. Next base: position 146,646 of record BPLR01003570.1, on the reverse strand, counting down.
AAAAAAATTTGACCTTGTAATTAAAAAAAAAAACAAGCTACTATTGAATTGAAAGTAAAATTGGCTTGATTCCAAAATTTGTAATTCATGAAAAAATCAAGAACGAGTTCTCACGTTGTTAGAAACGTTATTTGACGACTTTATCCCAAACATAAACTGAAATAAGGCGGTGATTTACCCGACAAATTTATTGTGCTTTAAGACCTTGCGTCATTGAAAAATTTCACTTGGACAATTTTCTACAGCAGGCGTGGTAAACTTGTTTATGTTTTTAGGTCTGACTTGTAGCATGAAAAATGAGTAGCTGCCTACCCAATAAATTTCCTGTTACCCATATTGTCACTAACTAACGACAAAGAACTAATAAAAAGGCACCTTAACATGAAATAGAATTAATGTTAAGGTGTTTATAAATCTATTTAATAGAAGCACAATATTTGTTAATAAGAGATTTGTGTTTTCATCAAGACCGTTTTAAAAACATGTGGATAAAAGCAATACAAAAAGGGCTTTTGTAAACTTTAAACTTTATTTATTTGTTCTGCTATTCTATAAGAGCACAGCCAAAGCCATTTTATTTGCGAAACAAATCCATATTTAATACAATTTGAAATAAAAATGCAAAATTCTTTCCCTGGTTTACAATTCATGCTTGTCGACCTAGCAAGCATCTGAACTAAATTAAATTATCTCTTTTATTTTTAAATCATATTTGATCACTTTATTCAGTTAAAAAAAAAAAAAAAAAAAAATAAAGAATCAACTTGACAGCTTTCTTCAAAAATCAGATAAATATATTTTTATCTCTTTTTAAAAATAGTAATATTTATTTTCTTAGAATAATCAATATTAAAAGTATACGAAATTAAAAATTGAATATATCTATCTACATATATATATATACAATTGAAGTATGCAGTCAATGTAACCATTCATTTCTGTTTTACCTAAATACACACACACACATATATACCTACATACATATACATATATATATATATAATATAACGTTTCGTTTTATGAACAGGGTCTTTAACTTATATATTGCCTCTGTTATATATATAATGATGGAAAAATGTTTTAAGATTTTTGGGGCCTAAAAAGGCCATTTAAATACTTTGTTTACTGATATTATCTATCTAAATCAGAGTAGTTATACACTGAAGTGACAAAAGTCATGGGATACCTCTTAATATCGTGTTGGCCCTCCTTTCGCCCGGCGAAGTGCAGCAACTCGACGTGGCATGGACTCAACAAGTCGTTGGAAGTCTTCTGCAGGAATATTGAGCCATGCTGTCTCGATAGACGTCCATAATTGTGAAAGCATTGATGGTGCAGGATTTTGGGCACGAACAGACCTCTCGATGATGTCCCATAAATGCTCGATGGGATTCATGTCGGGCGATCTAGGTGGCCAGATCATTCGTTGGAATTGTCCAGAATGTTCTTCAAACCAATCGCGAACAGTTGTGGCCCGGTGACATGGCGCATTGTCATCCATAAAAATCCCATCGTTGTTAGGGTACATGAAGTCCATGAATGGCTGCAAGTGATCTCCAAGTAGCTGAACATAAGCATTTCCAGCCAATGTTCGGTCCAGTCGCACCAGAGGACCAAGTCCATTCCATGAAAAAACAGCCCACACCATTACGGAGCCACCACCAGCTTGAACAGTGCCTTGCTGACAGTTTGGGTCCATGGCTTCTTGGGGTCTGCGCCACACTCGAACCCTACCATCAGCTCTTACCAGCTGAAATCGTGACTCATCGGACCATGCCACGGTTTTCCATTCATCTAGGGACCAACCGATATGCTCACGTGCCCACGAGTCGCTGCAAGCGATGTCGTTCTGTCAGTAAAGGCACTCGAGTCGGTCTTCTGCTGGAATAGCCCAAGAAAGCCAAATTTCTTCGCACAGTTCTAACAAACAAGTCCCTTGTACGTCCCACATTGATTTCTGAGGTTATTTGACGCAGTGTTGCTTGTCTGTTAGAATTTACGACTCTTTGCAGACGTCGCCGGTCTCGGTCGTTAAGTGCAGGCGGTCGACCACTGCGCTGTCCATGGTGGGATGTTATGCCTGAAATTTCATACTCTCGGCACACTCTTGACACAGTGGATCTGGGAATGTTGAATTCCCTAACGATTTCCGAAATGGCAAGACCCATGCGTCTAGCTCCAACTAACATTCCGCGTTCAAAGTCTGTTAATTCCCGTCGTGCGGTCATCATCACGTCAAAACCTCTTCACATGAATAACTTGAACAGAAATGAAAGCTCTGCGAAAGCACTGCGCATTTATACCTGTTCTACGCGATGCTACTGCCATCTGAAAATTGCATATTGCTATCCCATGACTTTTGTCACTTCAGTGTATTGATTCCATACTAAATATGCAAATACTTCTTATGATTAACTTAATTTTAAATTTTAATCACGTTGCTAAGAAGTATTTTTATATAGTATTTTTACTTTTAAAATTTTAATTCCGGATATTATTAAATTTCTACAAATATTTTTTTAAATGTTAAAGAACTAAAAAATTTTTGTTATTTTTAAAAGATAACGACAGTGACATAACGTACAAACTGGATCAAGTATGAGTTCGCGTTACAGTAAGAAAATTGTTTCGTGATTGCTTTACTAACCACATCTGAAATACAGTAAAACATAATACAATTTTTGTTGTTGTTGTGGCTGTTATTTTGTTAATCATAAAATTTGGTATAAAATATAATATTTAATACAGATTAAAATTAAAAATACGTATTATTCAACAGCTTGTTTAAACAGCTATAAAAACTGCATTCGAAACTAGATTTTAAAGTAGCAAATCTAAAGTATTACAAAAAATAATAATATGATCATTGTAATAAAGGAATACATACAATCAAGTATTTTAATTTTCTTTTTAGATTCTTATGAGTTCTCAGTAAAATATTTTACATATAGTACAAACTTTCGACATATATACAAATACATATAAGTATATCTTAATTATTTTTGCTAAGCATTCTGAATGTTATTTTAAATTTTCGTATTTCCGAGCTATGCTAACACAGAATATTGTAGAAATAGCGTAAAGTAAAATGAATTTAATAATAAAAAGTTATATATTTTTCAAATAATTATTTGCAGGGAACTGTTAAATGTATGAATTATTTTACTTTTCTGACATGTGTAACGTAATGGATATTATTTCGCCCAATGAACTCTCCTTTTCAATGAGCTCATTTAATTTTCTTCTTGTTAAGCATCATTCAAATATCCAATTATGCACATGAAGAAAACGCGTCATTAATCATCTTTTTCTTTAACATCTTCAGGGACAATTTTTTTTTTAAAGAGAAGAAAAAAATGCGAAAAACAATAAATATAAGAAGAAAAAAATAATGACCGCATATTCAGCCTCTGAGTTTCCATGGCAATTCCCAGTGAAAAGGTTTCATTCATTAAGGTCATATTGTAATGTAGTAAATTCGTCTTACATTTTTTTGTTATGACATCTTGAGGAATTTCGAAATTCCATTTTTTAGGATACAACCTAACGTTAAAATATTTACAAAGCAATTTGTTCTGATTTTGTAATAAGCAGTACTAGTAACTTTGGAGTTCTCTAATTAAATTTTTTGTAATTTGAATACTTTTAGTCAAAAAACTAATGTGTACATATATGTCATTTTTCCGTACTATCATTTTGTGCACACTTTAGGCTCATTAGACTAGAGTTCTAGCCAATTGGCCATCAGGCCGCGTTTTCTGTTGTTCTCATGAATGTCTTACTGTGGCAAACTAACTTACTTTGAAGCTAGAGAGCAAAAAAATTAAATTTGTTAAAAAGTCTTATTTAAAATGTTTAACTAATGTCTGAAAATTACGCATAGATTTCTCTAATCTCGGACTACTAGACACTATACTTTCACTATATTTTTAGTTTTAAATAAGATATATAATTTAGTTTTAAGTACTATTCAAAATACTTAAAATTAAATTACATTAAAATACTTCAAGCATTTTTTTAAAGTTCTAAGAAGTATTTTTAGTTTTGAAAAAGTAAGAGAGTAAAATCAAAAATTGTTTCTTTCATAAGTAGAGCAAGAGTTCGTTCGGCTGAAGCTAAAAATATACATTACAATATTTATTTAAAAAATGATATAATTATAAATAATAAGAAACTCAATAAAATAAAAAATCAATATTTTCAATAATAATTTTTCTATTTTAGAAATTTAGTTTTTTTTATTTTTCATAAGCATGAACTTTTCCAATACATTAAGTTGGTGCTTTAAAAATTCTTCATTGGCAGCGAGATTTAGTGAATGAATTATTTATTATGTTGTTGTTGTTCAATATATTATTCAGTAGATTGTTAAAAACATTGTACTAAAACCCGTTATGCAATTCATCTTGCCGGCATGAGAGTGCACTTGAAACTACCAAACTAAATCTGCATTCATTATTTTCAGGAAATCCGTTTAGGTGTGATAAAGCTTATTGCTTAGAATTGAAAGGATGTGTAAATTTAAAGTAACAAGATAAGTGGAAGCAGATTTATAATTAAAAATGAAAACCTCTATTGCTTGCAATTTTGGTTTTATTTGAGAATCTTTGCTGTTTTGAGAGTTTATGTGACACGAATATTAAAAAAAAGTTATTAAATAACGCAAAGTACTTTAGATCAGCCAATACTGATAATAACTTTCAATTGATAAACATTATGTCAATATCGTTCTATTATTTTCAGTTAAAAATTACATTAAAACATACTTTATATTTGTTCCATGTATCAAATTTATAATGACTATTTTATTTCCAATTCATAATTATAAAGAGCAAACTTGAATACTTTGAGGAAATAAATATGCTGATATTATAATCAAGGGCTAACATTGCTATCCATTTACTTAATAAAAAAATAATAAATGGAGTCTACTGGTTAGAATCTAAAATCAAGTTTTACCGTTTCTTTTTAGTTGTTAAGATAAAAAAAGTCACCGAATTCATTTGTCAAAAGTCAACAAATCTGTAGCAATGGAGTAAAACGAAATTATCATTTAAGGCTTTCTTTTTTGATTTCTTAATTAGTTACTTTTGAGGTTAGGTATCTAAATTTGGGAGGTTTGTAATACTGTCAACACCAAATGATGAAAATGTTAAAATATCAGCATTTAAAATCCTAAAGATCTGGGTATATCTAAATTCTCATCGTCTTCCAATAAAAGTATTTCTTATCAAAAGTTTTTTGTCCTTCATATATTATTAAATTTTTGTCATAACGTAATTTTAGAATCAGGCATAATGACTCTAAAAGAAATAACAAAAGAGTTATGTGATTAAAGTGTTTAGTCTATAAAAAGTATTATGATAAAAAACCAGGGGAATTTATTCCAACAAAGAATTTAATTTAATTTTTAGTCCTTTTGTCCCCTAAATCAATTAAATCAGGATGTTGATTATCCTGTTCTGTTGTGTGAAACGAACTCTTTGAGATCTTTCAAATTCCAAAAATATAGACACTAGACCTATTCTAATTGTGCTACCGTCGAACATTAACCATCAGATTCAATTCCAAGAACAAATGTGCTGATAGCAATAACATTCAACAATATCATAATAATGCCAACAGCGGTTGTAAGAAAAACACATTCAAAACCTTAATGTCACAGAAAATGTGTCTTATCTAGATACTAAAAGTTCAATATCTTAGAAACCTAACACAATTTATACCGACAAAGTAAAAATAAACTTAAAACATAAACTTTTTAACAGATACTCTTTTGCCCGGAAATAAATGTCCTCTGTATATAAAAAACTCATATATCATCGAGCTCTAAAACAGTTCCTAATAGTAGTGTATCTAATAAAGCCCCGGGAAAGCGCAAATACTCATCTATTTTACTCTTACAACAAGCAAATGCAAAAGAACTGCTCAACCTTAACCAACAAAGAAACTTGTGCGAATAGTAGAATCAATTAAATATCTAATTTAGAATCAATTAATATAACTATTATTATTTTTTTTTTTTCCGAAAAAGATTCTTGTCATTCGTCCGTCAGTAAAACAAACAGTTCCTTAACAGATACCGTTATTGAATATAACATTGAAGACATGATTTTAGAAGGATTGTATAACTTAATTTGTTTATTTTTCATTTTGTTATTTAATTGCAACATGATTCAAAGAGATTTTACAAACGAATCTTTGATAGTTTATAAGGATTATTAATTTTATCATTATGTACCTCCGATATATCACATTTGGTACAACATGGCTAAATCTGGTTCTTGTGCTATAAAAAACATCTATATACCCACTTAATTATAAATTTTTTAAAATTCTGTATTAAGTTATACATATTTTGAATAAAAATTCCAATGTTATGAGTGTTTTCCATAACTGCCCAATAATAAACTAAAAAAATTATTAGAAATTATGCATTTTTAAAAAATAAGGAATATTAGGAAGAAATCTGTTTTGTATATGTATTTAATTTTTCCTTCATCAGAACATATAAAATTTTTATAACTTTGATAAAAAACATTAATTTCAAATAATTTCAAATTAATTTCATTCAAATAATTACGCATTTATATAATCAATATTTTTTAAGAATCGTATTTCCGTATGCAATTCATAACTGTTTATAGATTGAGTGGCTATAATCTGGTGCATTTAAAAATTCCACCTTTTAAACGCCTTTCTTATTCGAATGAAAAGTATGCTAATAATTTCATTCAAACAATATACGCATTTATATAATCAATATTGTTTAAGAATCGTATTTCCGTATGCAATTCATAACTCCATATATATGTCCTACATTAATAACTAGTAATTTAAAATAACAAAAATATTTTCACGTATTTTTATAAAACTCTTTTGAACTTAAAAATTTCTCTTACACACAGATATATTATAAAATTTTAAGAAAAAAAAATCCTGTGAAAATCATACTAAGAAAATCCACCTGTTTTTGTTGAGATATTTTCAAGAATGCTCTTGAAATTCTACGAATCCTTCACATGTTCATTCATAAAAAAAAATTAGCCATTTTTACGAAGTTCTCATTCTAGATTCTTCACAAAATTCCTAAATTTCTTTTTCATAAAACATCTCATCAGCGAAATATATTTTCTATTGAAAAATAATTTTTCCTTTAAAGTTTTGTCAAGTTTCACATTGAAAAAAAATAAAAAATAATAATTGAAATGAAGGGATTAGTTTAAATACCCATGCATTTTAATCTCTTAAATTCTAAGATTCCTTTAGAATTACACAGTACAAAATTCATTAAATTATTTTAAATTTCTTAACGATATTTTCATAATGCCAACAAAATCCTGACTATATACTACAAAATTCTATTAAAATTCTAAAACACAAAATATTCGTAAGCCATACCTGAAAAGGAAGTCTGAAACTTCAAGCGTTCCTCATGAAAGGATCGAGACGAACTAAATGTGTTACTCCTTTGTCTTGTTTTCGATCTTGTTTTGAAAGATAAAACTTTAAAAAGAATGTTACCTATATACCAGTTTCCAGATGAAACCGAAATTGGGTGGGGACTGCGTCTAGGACGTTGAAATATATGACCTTATGATCAAGGTCTCCGCAAGGAATTCAGGTCAATTTAAACAACAACAAATACAAGGAAGCCCTACAGCGTTTACATCCATCTCACCGAAACATTGTTCACTTTCATTTGTTATTTTTTAATGAAATGATTAACTCTTTTATGTTAACTCACCACTGAAAACTATTACATGCATGTTGTAGCAGAGGAAAGGCATTTTTTTCCACAAGATAATGTTATATAATTTTGCGGTGTTTAGTGGCATTTATTTTCTTTCTATAACTTGCTTGGTTATTTTTAAATTACTTATGGACGTTAAATATACCATTTCCAATAGTTATGATCTTTTGCAATTTAAACTTTGTCGTATGAAGTGATATGTTTTGAAGAGGGGATTGATATTTGTATTCTACAATGACATGGGGATTATTTGTGAAATGTAGTTAAGAATTTCTTTACTTGATCGTAGGATGAAGGACATCGTAGGTACGTAAAATTATAGGGTTTCACAAACACAAAGCGTATGCACTTCACAAAATATATTTAATAGGCAATAAATCATAGAATATGGGAAATACATTGTAAGTACAGAAAGTATTTTGACTTACAAAAACGATATTAAGAACTTTCTTAAAAAAAACTATAGAAGAACTTATAGCAGTTTGTATTACAAAATGAAAATTATCATTTCGGAAAAAGTATTATATAGGAACGTGTCAAGTAAATTCTTCTGTTTCAAAATTACAGTTGAGATGCAATTAATAATATAAAAGGTAATACAAAAAGTGAAATAATAGCATGTGATTGAAATTAGAAATATATTTGTAAGGCTGTTGGTTGGGCCTATGTCTCAAAGAATGATAAAAGAACAAACTAAAAATAAAATAAAAAAAATATTTAATTAACTAGTTCCTAAAATTACTGTGTTAATGAAGATTTTCTCAACAAAATGTTCAAAAACATAGGCATCCACTAATCATACGTTATTTTTTTTTAAATTTAAGTAAAGTATTCATTCACATTTTTTTAAATACTATAAATGCAATAAAATTCAGGTATATCATCTTTTTTGTTGCGAATCCTTCCAGATTTTTCTAGAAAATTAAACTTCGCAGAGAAATCAATTTTCGTAAAGCTTTTAATTTTTTCGAGAAATTAATTTTCCTAAAACAGTCTTCATATTCGCTTCATTATAAAATAATTAATTGTTTCAATTGCGTTTTGTGAAGTAAGGGATAAAAGTGTCAGTTCAACATTTTTGGCACATAATTTTGACAATTCTAATTTGCTTTAAAATTATTTGATAAAGATTTCCTTCTTAAAATAGAGAAATAACGCTTATACTTTAAATTAGAAAACATACATCAAAAACTGCTGACAAAAATTCAATTTATTGCCGAAGTGATAGAACAAAGTTTAAGCTTCTACAATTGAACGAATCTCTAGCTTATAAAACGCTTAGAACATTTTTTTTTTTTTTTATTCTTTGTTATATAGCAAAGAATAAAACATCGGAAAAAAAGACTGGTAAATGATGAAGAAAGATAACTTGTATTATTAAAATTTTCCATTTATATATATATATATATATATATATATATATATAGTATACATTTTTATTTTCTTTTTGTTTAGGTGAATGTGAGGATAGATATGAGGATGAGGATAATGATGAGGAAGTGAATGTGTGATATATATCACATTCATTTAATTTAGCCGTGGTTGTTTTGTTAGAAAAGGTATTTCTTAATTCAGCTCAATTTGAATAGATTTTTCAGAAAATTTTTTGAAGGCGTTACATTCTGCTTTTATGCAAATAATATAAATTTAACAGTAATATAAATTTAAAATTTTTAATAATGTGCTACTCTGCAAATAATATAAATTTTAAAAGAAATATTACTAGACAACATTTTACATTCCTTGAAACTAAGGATTTTACTTTTTTAAATTCTTTGACTGCTTATATTTTTCTTTTTGTCTAACATAGAATCAACGTAAAAAAAAAATCATAAAATAATGTACAGCATTACGACAATGAATTTAATATAAAGAGAGAAAATTTTGTACGTCAGAATATTATACACATCAAGAATATTAAACATAGTATATTATAACAGAAATATTATACACAAATATGTCAGCAAAGTATGATTTAATAATTTCCAAAACTTCTATTTATCTGATGAAAAATGGGTATAAAAATAACTACATTTTTCATGACCATAAATTTTTCGTTAATGCTTTTATTATTGTTACAATTTTTATTGAATTATAATGCGCAAATATCTGTTTGAAAAAGAATTCTTTTTCAATCTGAAATTTTTTTAATGATATTATTTTCATTTCTGCAGTTTCAGCTTAATAGAATATATAAAAAAATCATTCCTATCTTAAGTTTCTAAAATTTTAGAATATTTCTTTATTTCGCGGTAATTATAAATATTCTATACTATACTAATGTTACATGGCGTTATATCACGCTATTTTCTATTTCTAACCAATATTGCATTGTAGAAAACCTCGATGATGACATTACCTTCAAAATTCCTTCAACAAGTTTCCTTGTCTTGATCAAGGAAAGATGGAAAGGAAAATTGCCTCTTAAATATTCAGAAATCATTTGCCTGCGCTTCACCTTCGAAATTGAAGAATAACTTTTCGAATAGCCTTCTCAAGGATACTGACAATTATTTAGTTTTTTTCAAAATTCTTCCAACAAAGATTTTTTAAGGAACTGTTGGTGGACATTTTACTAAAAGAAAACGAATATCTTGCTATATGTTGTTTACTATGCGTAAACAAATATTTTGTAAATATTCCATCGTTAGAATATATATGTCCCCCCCGAAAAAAAAAAAAATAGAACAAAAAGATACTTCAAGATATCCTGATAGAAAATATACAAAACGAACTTATTATAAATAATAATAATAATAACAAATGCAATAATTTTCAAATACAATAATTTGCATTCAACAGTAACATATGTGGGTAGTGTTGCCTTTTTTGTATATTATTGTTTTTCTAATTTTTTTCTGTCTCTTTGAATTCTTATCCATGTGAAGGGAAATACAATTATTTTTCATTAAAAATGATCTAAATCTGATCTAATTCATCAGTAAAAATAATTTATAAATTCTTTTTCGAAATAAAACAGTGGTTAAAAAACAATGAGGCAACCCCCTAAAAAATGTATTTCGATTTTTTTCAAATTAAAAAGAATTTTACAAATCTATAGAAAATAATAGGCGCTAACTTTTTTTTTTTTTTTGCAAATGCCTTTAAAAATTAATTTTTGAAATATTGATTAGCAAGCGAAATTTAATAAAAAAAATTGTTTTAATTTCTCTTTTCTTATCTACGTTAAGGAAAGAACTTTATTCTGAAGAGCAAAATAAATTAGTTTAATGAATATTTTGTCTTGATTGGCTACATGTGACATAAAATTAGAAATTACAACTTCTGTTTGAAAATTTCGAGAAATTAGCATTTTTTTTAAAGCATTTGCAATTTTTTTTTTTCTTGTACAAAAAAAGGTTGTGGTATGTAATATGTTAGAGGTACATTTAAGTGTTCAAGGGAACGACTTAAATGTACCTCTGAGTATTGCAATGTAGTATTTAACATAACCAAAATAAGCTAAAAAAATAAAGTTCAAAAACAATGCTACTAAATATCAAAATACTATATTTTTTTGTCTATGATTAATCACGAGTATGGTTTTTAATTTATTTTAAATATGTTTCAAAATACCTGAATTTTTAAGGAAGGCTTCTTCCGAAAGTACCATACGCGAGTTGTTCAATGCTAATAATTATAAGTAAAAACAATTAATTTCACTTCTGGTATTTTTTTAAAAGCAAACTTAAAAAAAAAAATTTTTTAATTAAATTTCACCAAAAATATATAAAAGTAAAGGTCGAAATTCGGTAGAATAGATAGATTTGTTTTTGTGAACTTTTAAAAAAAATTTATCTACTTTAAAACTAAATTCTCAGAAATGTCTTCACTAATTTTTTTAGAAATAAAAATTCCAAGCAATTCTTAAATTGGATCTTAAATGCTTTTTGAATTTAAATCGGGAATATGTTTCCAATATTGACTTAAACACATTAATTTAATTAAAAATATGTTGGTATTATTAAAATTTGCTTTTTAAAAAGTACCAAAAGTTGATGCGTGACTAAAAACCGATAATAGCTATAGCGGACGTTTTTTTTTTTTCCCTATAAAGCTAGCAAATGTTTACGCATTCGTTGAGTTTTCCTTCCAAAGTGGAAAAAAAACCCACTTTTTAGAGAATGTTCGTGAGCGCAGCTCGTAATTCTCGGATTCAAATATAGACGCGGCTATAAACACAGAAACTTTCAGATGAGATTCTCTTGTTACACTTCAAGGAAAATACGATTCTTGTCATGAACGGAGCTTCTTCAATTTAGAACCGCGTTTTCTACCAGCTATATTCAAACAATAAATGTATTGAAATTAAACGATATTTGACGAGTAATTATCCCTGTAGAAAAATCAAATATTTAAATGAGGAACGCTTTTAAGAGCATTTTTTAAAAATTAAAATATAATGCTAGAAACATATTCAACGCTTGTATAAATAATTTATACTGTATTTGAACTTTCCAAGGCAGGAAAACTACTATAGCAAAAGTACGTTGTTATAGAAAGAGCCAGAATTCTTGATTCGAAAATAATGAAATTCTTAACAGCTTGTATCCGAAAAATAGATTCCATAGATATATTTTTAAAAATCTTTGTTCCTATTACTTATTATTTTCATTTAAAAAAAATAATGAAATTTTTTAATCAATGCTTTTATTAATAAACAGAATAATTATTCACAATTTTTTAGTCCATGACATCAAATAATCTGTCCGTGGTTTTAGCTTTTCTAGGATTTCTAATATATTTAGGGCGTTTGATATTTATATGACGGAAATAGTGACTTTCCCATTTCAATCACTTTTAGCCCTTCTTGGAAGACACGCCCATAGTCTGAAAATCAATGTGATAAAAACATCTTTTAGATTTCTCAGGCACACATAATTTAATATATATTACCCAAAATATCCCAAGTCAATTACTTCCGAAAAATTTTGCTGCCTTGAAGTTTGTAGTAATTATATAAATATCAATAAACATTCTACTTTTTTTTTTTATGAAAGAATTCTTACAAAAAAAAAAAAAAAAAATTAAGTAGTTCGGCTCAACATGGCCAAACCTGGCCCTCGTGCTATAAAACACCAACTAACGAACTACAAAAAAATAAAGTTTGTAATCCATCTTGACGTAAATAATTAGATATGCTCAGGGTGTTCAAAGAATGCCAACAGAAGTGATTTATGTTTATGCAACATCCATTCAAAGTCATCTCCATTAAAAAATATTATCTTGTTACCTACAAAAAATGTACAAAATGTATTACGGTCTGTTGATTTCATTTTTGTAATTAATGAAATTTGCTATAAATGCACTTATTCATCACATTTATCTTTTTTGAAAATGGACAAATCAGAAGAAACCATTCAAATTCTTAAACAAGAAATAGCTGTTTTTCTCTGATGAGTCAAGTTCTTTGTGATAAATACATCATAATAAAACCACCTGATATAAACATTAAATTTAACAACTGAACTAAACAACAAAATATTTCTTTTTATTATTAAATGAAACAAATTTGTTGTTTATTTTCTATGCTGTTCTCGATGTGTCAAAATAAATGTAAGCATTTCTAAACATTCTAATTTAAGAATTTCAAGTAAACATTATGAAGTTTATTTCTATCATTTGATTCAAGTCTTTTGTATTTCTTAATATAACCTTTTTTGACATTATACATAATTCAACAACCGTTTTTCCTAAAATGGAATGAATAGCAAAATCATTTCAATCCCTTAAACAATAAGTAACTGTTTGCACGAGTTCCTAGATTTTCTGTTCTTTTATGATAAATGAATTATAATTAAAACAGCAGGAACAAATATTAACAGCATGCCTGTATAATGAGGTCAAATTTCCTTTGCCTTCGTTTTCACCCTTGAAATCTTCGATTTCACACTTTCAAGGCACATTCAACTTTCCAGGGTCATAACTGTTTTCCTTCGAAACTGTGAAGTTTATTAATTTCTATAATTTTCATTTAGGAAGGAATTTTAAATGTGTTTTCGAAATTCAAACAGTTGAGAACGAATTAAGGTTCCATGTCCCTTAAGGTACTAAGACCTTATTAGGAAATAATTGCTCATGTAAGCATAAAAATTTCATTCAGAAACATAATTAATTCTGAGTACTATTTTTCAAAATTCAGTGATAATGAAATGAATTACTCGTAAAAAAAAGCATTAGTAACTGATAGAAGTATATGTGACTAAGATTTTAAAATTTTTAAAAGATGCATGAATTTAACCTAAATAGGTTTTTCAAGAAATGGGAAAATGCGAGGTCAAAATCATTCGAGAAGGCGTGAACGGAAGAGTTTTATTTGACAAGAGAGAATTAAGTCAATTTTGACATCGCTGACAGCTTCCTGTCAATCATGTACTACTAGAAGAAATTCAACGAGCTAAACGTTGACCTTCCAATTAGAAGGTTTGATGAAAGAGGGAATAGAGTGAGTCATTTCAAAATGAGAAATTGATTTAGAAAGAAATTAATTTGAGGAGGACGTTTAAATAGATATAAACAAGAATTAAATAAAATAAAAAAATTCTAAAGTCTTTGTATAAATGCATTAGAATTTCTTACTTATGAATGGATGGATGTTTCATTCTCAAATATCTTGAGTGAAATCCATAAAAATTCGATGCTATATGTACGAAATACCTATATAAATACGAGAGTGAAAATTGAAATTTAATACAAAGACTGTTGGGTTAGATACGGTGCGATTTTAAAAATAAATAAAGTAATCAAAGGCTAAGATGTAGTAATTTGCGTTTCTCGTTCATTTAAATGCCCCACTTTTAACACTATTCTAAAAAACAAATCAAGTTAAACACTTATTATGAATTTCTAAAAATAATATACACCAAAATGTACTATATTTAATTACAAAATTTTATGCACCTGCTGACGCATACATTATTTGTTACCTAAGTTGTTTAAAGTTTTTAATTTTAGAGATTTATTAAACCCAAGTAATGGAAATACTTCAGAAATTTCACTTCTGAATTTATTTTTATTTAAAATTATGTCATTATGAATTTAGGGGAGGAATTGTCTGTAATATTACATCCAGGAATGGGGAAAAGGTAACATTGCGTTTTCGTTGTTCTTAAGGCGAAATGGAACACACTCTTGTCACATTTGAAGAAAGTCATAAAAGTATCCATACTGTCGGCCTAAAGACGGAGGTTGATTTATGAGTTTCAAGGGAGCCTAAATAAGCAACGAAGGATGGATAAATAATTTAAAATCGTTAAAAATAACGATATCTTTTAAAAATAAGAAATCCTCCCTTTTCAAAGTAAAATACATTGGTTTCCAAAAATTAACTAAAAATAAAAAAAACTGTGATTGTGAAAAGTCTTTTCATTGAAATTTAAATAAATTTTAACAAAAATATTGAATAAAGTGCTTCAAAAATAGGACCAAAAAGAAAGTTTTAAAAATTCACAAAATGTAAACATATTAAAAAATTATAGTATCTGAGTTCAATATATGATAAGCTCCAATATAGTGTGCGATAACCTCTAATGACTATACAGTACTAAAGCGATTTTCTCAGGCGAAATCAGTTGGCAGCAATGCCCATTACTGTGATCAAGGCAGTTTAAAAGAAGAGTAGTGGGCAATACGCCTGCCTAGAGCTGCACTAATCATGCTCCATCGGAATCTAATCCGAGAACGTGTTAGCCAACCCATACTCCCAACAGTTTCCTCATGAGGGGTAATTAGCCACCAACTGAACTCTGTGTAGTCTGGCGTTGTCGTCTTGTAGGATTTAGGAGTTACCAACACCACCCGCAAAGAGGAACAATTGCATCAAGAATGTTGTCTATATAAATGAGCAGTAATGGTGTGTCTTAGGATGATATACTTGTCAACGAGGAGATCCAAAGAAGTATCTGCCCAACACACATACACTGGACGCAAAAAAAATTTATCTTTTTCGATGGATATGACTGGAATAATAGCGGGTCCATGACTACCATGGGATCACCAGTTTTCTTGAGTCATTTTACAAACAAAATTTGGACTCATGAGATTTTGCTAAGTCAAAAACCTCCATTGATTTGACCTCCAATTGACATTATTGCACGTCCATTCAAACCTTTTATTTTGATGGCGTTGTGTGAGGGGTACACATAATGCTGGACGTCGCATACAGCCCACAAAGCCTTCTGCTCACAGTTGATCAGGATGCCAACCTTGCAGTGATTGCTACAAGCGAAGATGGGTGAGGGGTTGATATAGTGGGGTGCCTTCCTTGCGTTAATTTCAAATAACAATTCTCTGCAGCACTTGTAGCTATATGTGTTTCTCAGCTGTTCGTTATACAAACTCATTCTATTTTTAAAGGTGCATTATCCGGTTTATGAATTGCAAGGGGGCACAAATTCGAATATCTTGGTATTCGAATTGGATCAGACTCTGACCTGTCTCTATATGACCGATGGCTCGCCATCGTAAATCTTCAAATAAATGATGTTGAGTACTCGCAAATGATGTCAAATACTAAAACATTTACAACTAGCCGTTTCGAAATTTCAGTACTCAATTTCTACTTGCAGACTCTTTTGATGTCTGCTTTTTTGCCACGTATGCAAAAGACGTTAAACTACAGTATTTCCATTAATTTGCATATGACATTCTAATGCAGGATTGTTTTTACTTTATACTGCCTAATTTTTTATGTTTCTGGTTTGCACTTAATGTTCGCAAACCGGTATACATTTGAAGGGGAATCCAAAATATAAAACTTTGGACTGTAATAAGCATAAGTGTAGTAAGAGTAAGCATGCATTTTAAACAGTACGCACATACTCGTTTCCGGTAGAAATTGAACTTTTTCAAGTGAAAACTCAAATTTTTATGATTTTTCAAAAAGGGGTTCAAATTGCTTTAACAAAATTGATTTTGACAATTCGGAAAATAGTATGCGTACAACAAATATAAGCTTATAAAAAAACTATTCTCCCATTTAATATTTTTTAACTCGAACATATATGCTGAACTAAATCTGCATAGAAAAGTTTAGAATTTATTAGAAATTTAAATTTATTTGCTTCGTGGAATATTAAATTTGCATAAACGCTTTTCTCATTTTTCTTTCACTTCAGACTTACGTAGACTTAAAGTTTTCGGTATATATTATCAATGAACTATTTTTAAAATAATATTAAGATATATACATTTTTCTGAATTAATTTATAGCTTTGAAACGATTTTCGATAGAAGTGTAAAGTTACTCTTAAAACCCCTCCCATATCGATAGAATTGAAAATATATGTTTTGGAAAATTTTAACATTTTAATGGCGATTAATAATAATGAAAAAATGTTTTTGTAAATTTACGTTTTGATAAACATGTCACATAACTATAACGAATAAAAATTATTTTTCAATTTTTGCTTTCGGAATTTAACCATTTTTTTTGCATTAATTATTTGTTCTCTATAGCACGAATTCCATGACACGGGTTTTTTTTTTAGAAACCTAATAACTATACTATATTGGGGTTACCAGTAATCTAAATCATACAAGAAAAAAGTATTTCTTCGATTTATTTAAATTAAAAACCACGATTGACAAATTGATTGTCGGTCATTACTGATATTAAAGTTATTCTAATTAAAATAAATAATTAGATGCAGATCACTTTTTAGAGACTAACGATGACATCGCTTTGCATGGTACAGTCTATCTCATTCGGAACAATTTTTAATAACAGCACGAACCTTGACAAACCGAAACCAAGGTTTTTATAACCTTTCATTAAAACAACCATTTTCGAACTACGCATTTTTTTTTTTTTTTTTCAAAAAAAAAAAAAAAAAAAAAAAAAAAAAAAAAAAAATTTGAAAAGGAAAGAAACTTCTGAAGTGTATTAAAGGAAACACTAACGTTAGGAGAGCTTTCTTGTGTGGGTGATATGATGGACTTCCTCTACACAAACTTCCGATAGAAAATTGCAACGGAAATCCACTTTCAAACCGAAGAAGTCGCTCAAGCTCAAGAAAGAGAGTGTGTAGACGTCAAGGTCAGAAAAATAGGTCAAGAGCACTTCTTAGAATTCATTTTTTTAGCTTCGAATGAAGAGCTCGGCGACGTTCCCAAATTCAGAATTAATTGAATTGTTCATCTAATAGAAAAGAAGAATTTTGGCTGATCAGTAATTCAATACAAAAAAAAGCAGCGTTGAACATTTTTATTTTGTAATTATGATGGTCAGATGTCTTTTTAAATGGGGTCAGTACTTAATTTCGTTGTTGTACTGTTAAGTTGAGAACAGTATTTAAAATTAAATTATTATTATTATTTAAAATTTAAATTGGAATAAATATGTGTTTCATTTAAAAATTTTAATAAACACCTATTTATTTTTTAAAAATCCACTTTTGAATGCCTGAGAGGCGTATTCAAAACTTATTGAATGTTTAGTATGGTTAGATTTCATTCATTTTATACCAACAGCAATTCAGAGAACAAGAAAAGTTGAGAAAAATCATAAATAAACCAATGAAATTGTTTAGATATGTGGCAGTTCAGCATGATATATTTCAAATGGAAAGGTATTGAAAAGAAAAGTTGCTAAATGATACCCAATCAGGATAAACTGTTTTTTTGTTGTTGTTTTTTTTAAAATATTTTTTACAAATGCAGTGAGTTCATTTAAAATCAAATTTTGTCACGATAATTTAGAAGATTTTTAGTTCCATTTTTTTAGAATAGCAACTCATATAGTCTAAAGTTTTAATATTTATAAAATCATGCTATTGCATAGAATAAAATACCATGAGTATTACTGTTACTCTAGTTTCCTAATTTCCAAGCGTGATTTTAGGCTCACAAAAAATAAAAGATTTTTTTAGAATATTATCTGCAATGTCGTATAAACACACATGTTCTTTAAATGTACTATATATAATGGGATATTTATATTTTCTTCAAAACACGATATCTTCTCATTTTAGATTATAGTCTGTGTATTCAAGATAACGATTATTTTTTCATAGTTTTTATTTATTAATGAAAAGAAAAGGAATGAAACGAAAATAAATCATTTCTGTGGTCTTATATTTTCCTGAAGAACAAATTCGCTTATTATCTTTTGAGTTGATTTCAGATAAGAATATAAATCTTGGCAGGATTGTTTAAAGACCTTACGTTATTTATAATTTTTCGTTAGAGAAAAGACTTTGTACAGGAACATTTGTGTCGGTCAGACATAAAATATATTTAATAATTATACGAAAGTTCAAATGATTCAAATTATTGATATGAAAATGTTTAAATAATTCCAGCCATCATTTTTCTTTAAATCTCTCAGTCACGTTTTAAGGTGCAATGTAGTTAGAAATAAGTTAATATCCATGCAATACCTTCTGTATCTTGGTTGCAATTATTAAGTCCCTTTTCAATCAATACAACTCTTACACTTCGCATTTCTTCATATATATATATATATATATATATTCTGCTTAAATTTTCCCAATCAATATTTCTAATTCTTCAAAGAATGAAGCTCCGAATATCCTTTGCTTATTTTATGGAACCCAGCAGTTGTAGTTTTCGTATATTCTTTGTTAACACTACTACAGTCGCTTTCGAGCAATTCTGAACGAGAGAGCATGCAGGCTTCTAACCGATTTTCATCTGTGTGTGATGAATTGCGCATGCCCATATGCTGTCATCGCTTCAGTAATAGAGGGCTTCAGTAATAGAGGGCTTCAGTAATAGAGATTTTTTAGAGCCTCCTCAAAAAAAAAAAAAAAAAAAAAAAAAAAACTACTGTGGTTTGTAATCTTTCTGAAAACGGGTCATTTTAGGCGTCCCGAAGCTGTGTTTGAATAATGAGACAGCTACTTAAAGACGGGACTGTCCTATTAAAAAAGGGGACGTACGGTCACATTAACTAAGAGCCAATCAAGTTTATTTTTTATGTCTCTCCATGCCATAGAAAAACGTGTTTCATTTTTGAAAGAGCACTTTCGATGTCACAATTGTATAAGAAAATTATGTTATAAACTTAAGATAGTGGCGATCGTGGAAAGAATATGTGCTTTTAAGAGCTAGGACGGAGACAGCAATTCTCTCAACAATTTTTAATCTTCATATTTGCTAAAGAAAGGAAGACATTGAGGAGTATTACAGTTCATTATTTATTTGGTTTTCTGTACAGCATTCTTATATCTTTTCTAAATTCCAGGAGTTTTTCATCCACTGGCACTCACCGATGGAGGATGCGCTTCGCTAATTGTCTAACATTTGCAAAATCGGCCTTCCTTCCAACGTCCACAACTGTTGTGCTTCTTTCTTTTTATGTTTAAAAATGCTATCAAATGCTATATTGTTGGAAAAAAAAAAAACAATTTTTGGGGTCTGATGGCCGAGTAACTAGTGCTCTGGTGCTTGGTGATACAGATTTCAAGTTCGAGTCCCAGCGTTGACATGAATGTTTGTAGTGGTTCGGAATTCACTTTAAATCGTAGGTCCCGGTCTAATATAACTGCTAAGCGTCGGGAGTAGGACTGACAACCATAACACGGAAAAAAAAAAAAAACTTTCGTCTCGTAATCTACCAGTAAAAGGTCTTGGTCCACCACGGGGCTGTTGAGCCACTGATGATGATGAATAAAACATTTTTAGGTGTGAGATTTTTATAGAATTGATTTTACAAAACTTCCGGGGAAAACAAATGTCTTAAGATTGTGTGCAGTAGCCTGCAATCAGAAACCCGAAATTTCAAAAAAATATTTTATGAAACATTCGAGGAGACAAGTGTTTAAAAATTGTACGCGGCGGCGTATAATCCGCACTCAGAAATTTTAAGTTTTTATTTTTATTTATTTATTTATTTTATATGAAACTTTAGAGGAAGAAATGTCTAAAGATTAAATTTTGTGAATGATAATTTAATTGGAATTATTTATATGAATTCTAAAGACAATTTAGCTGATTGCTTAATAAAACTTTTACTTATAAAGAATTTTCAATATGCATTGAGCAAATTTTTCCAGCAAACTTAATAGTTATTGTAGAATTTTTTTTTTTCATCTAAGTTTTCTTTTCGGCTTTAAATAATTAAAAATTTTAATTACGGAAAATTTAAGTTATTTTTATTACAATTAAATCTTATCGGAAATTACTTTTCTCCGCTATTACACTGCTGTATCTGAATACATCTGACTTAGCAGCATGTCAATTTTTCACGTGATATCTGGTCGGACATTAGTTATTTTCTCTTTTATCATCATAATCATCAGTGGCGCAACAGCCCCTTGGTGGGCCAAGGCCGTCTACTTGCTGACAGATTTCTAGACGGTAAATTATTATTTTTACGGGGTAGGGTTGTCAGCCCTACACCCAAAGCTCTGAAGTAATATTATATTGGGACCTGCGGTTTAAAGTGGATTCCGAACCACTACAAACATTCATGGCGAGCTCCAGAGAGCCAGTCATTTGGCCATCAAGCCCCCAAAATTTTTAATGCCAATGGCATGCGGCGTTCAAAAGGTGCTCTTTTTATCATACATTTATAATAAATAAATTTTCGTTAATTTAATTTTGGTAATAAGATCCCATAAAATAAACTTCCGCCATTTGGATATTATTATCACGTAATATGAATTAAAATATGTGCCATTTATCAATTTTTTTTCATTCAATAGGTAACTAGGTATAAGTTAAAATATTTTGCATAATATATGTTCTAAAAGTTGGACTGTTTTAGTAGCAAATAATTATATCTTTTGAGAAAAAACGAATAAAAGGGCTTCTGTGTTGATACGTAAAAAAGTACACTAATAATGAATCAGGCAAGTTTTTTGTTGTTGTTGTTTGTTTGTTTAGTATAAGAGTAAGAATCTATAATTTCAGGACAGGTATAAAGACAAACAACACTAAATTGAGGAGTATTTATTTCAGGATTTAATATTGTTTTCTGTAAAACTTTTTAATTTTAGATGTATTCTCTACCTGCTGATATCGTGTAAAAGACTTTAAAGGAAACAAGAACAAGTATAAATAACTTGTTTATGTCACTACAAAGAAATTTCTTTGGTCACGGTCAAATAAACTCGATTAATTCTGATAATCTGGAAAAGGTTATTAATGAAGCATAAGGCAAATAAAGATATTTGAAACTAAAACTTATTTATTCAAATTTTTAAACTATTTGTGACTAGCACAAAATGATAAAATGCAGGAAGAATAAACACGCCTGAAAATAAATATGCTTTTATCTAACAGAAGTAGTTACCTTCATCTAACAAATAGAAAGTCTTAACTTTCCTGAAAAAATTATAAATTCAGGAATTTTTTTCTGAAAACATTCGTTAAAACAGCAAAACCTTTGCAAAATATTAAGATTAACTCTATTTTACAACCAAGTTATTTTATTTTGTTCTAATATTTACTAATTTTAAAGTGCGTCAAAAACTTTTCCGTTGTTTATCTAATTAGAATATCCGTAAAGTAAAATTACAGGTTACCTTTAAAGCTATTGTAATTTTTTAAATTTTATTTTTATTTATTTATTTATTTGTTGCTATTGAGGTTTACATTTCAATAGGATGACCTATCACAAAGAGCTGGATTTTAAAAGAGTTTCTATCTTATTTTAGTTGTCAGTATAAAATTAAAAATCGGACGTCTCCGAACAGGATGTTTGTTTTCCCACTTAATAGTTGGTAGAAGAGTATACTACTGTGCCCAAAAAGTAAGACCAATTTTTTTTTTTTTTTTCAAAAACTCTATATTTATTCTTCCAAATTTATTTCGTCGCCTTCAAAGTAATCCCCTCCGGACACAATGCACTCGTACCAACTTTTTTCAAATGCTCAATGCAAGCAAAAGTCATCGGCATGGAAGGCCTTCAAAGTGCCCAGCTATTCATGTTGAATCTCTTCAATCGACTCAAAACGGACGGTGTCCCCGGAGTGGTCTTTTGAGTTTAGGGAATAACCAGAAGTCGCACGGTGTGAACACGGTGGTTATGGGACGATATGGGTTTCATTTTTGGCGAAAAAGTCACGAAGAATCCATGCAGTGTGAGCTGGCGCAATCAGTGTTTTCGGTACCAATCGAGATTTGACGCGTTTGAGGCCCAAAATGGAACTGACCAATCCTTTTGAAATTCAAACATCATCAGCAAGATATCTAATTGTAAATACATGGTTTGCAAGCACCAAATCTTTAATTTTTGGACGTGAGCTTCGTCAGTTGAGGTTGATGGTTGACCAGAGGACTCTTCGTCCTCAACGCGTTTCTTCTGCCTTCTTTGAACTGTTTATACCACTTCTAAACATTTCTTTCCGATATAGAAATGCTCACCGAATGCCTTCTGTAACCTTCTATAAGTTTCCGCAAACATAATTTAATGCAAGTTCTTTTCTAAATTAATTCAGACATTTCAAAATTGCCGGAATCAGTTTTAGCGTCTCACAAAGCCAAGCATAACTCAAACACTAATGAATATTTTAACGTGAAATTTCACAGAGATGTCAAGGACAGTGCCAACAACCTAAAAAGAAAAGAAAAATTGAAATTCCATAAACCCCCGGAATTTTAAAGGGAAAATTGGTCTTGATTTTTCGACACAGTAATGTTGAGCAATATATTTTAAAAATTATCAAAGTTACATCATAGTCCAAATTGATTTTATATATTTTGGTTTCTATTTTATAATTTTTAGTTTTTGTCCTTATTTTTTTATCTTTGATCTATACGAATTCTATGCATAAATATATAAAATATAATTGGAAAAAATTCAAGATAACAAAACACACATCGTGGGTATGCATACTGTGCTGTTTAACTTTGTTAAAAGAATTCATAAGCTTTAAGGCATTGAAGTTTTCATTCGAATTAAAGGGAGAAAAAAATATGTTAAATTAAAAATCTTATATAACCTTATCTTGATTTTCCTTCATCTTCTGTACTTATTTATATGAATATTTTTCTTTATTTATTACAGTTTTTATGTGTTGAATGTTTTTCTCCTTTAAGACCATGTCTGTTGAATAAAAGAATGGCTTATTTTCATGACAAACTGTACTTATCAAATTAACTATTTAAAAACTAAAAATTAAACTACGTTATATGACCTTTATTTTTACTACTATCTTTTTTACTATACTTTTTTTTTCGTAATCATACTTTTGTTAAAAAAATAAATTAAAACACTCATATATAGAAATAGAATTACTGAGTTATTAATAATCAGATAAAATATAGAAATATATAAGCAGAACAATTTAAAAATTATAAGAATTATTTTCTATGTTTCGAGCAGATTTGTTTTGCTAAGGAAATACATAAACCTAAAAACTAAAATTAAAAATTTCAATTCATTTTTTTAGTATTAAATTGATTGAAATACTGTCTATGATATGTATTGTAATCATGCTAAATACGTGAAGTTTACCATGATGTTTTCAATAAGATAGCATATTTGTACAAAAGACAAATCATTAAATAGTGTTCTGAAAATACCACTAGATAGAAATTTATTACAATCATCAAAAGAAGTAATACTAAAATCTTATATAAAAATCATATATAATGAATTATTAATGATAAGCAAACAATTGTTCACTGTAAAATTCAGAAATTTAGAGTTTTATCTTAATGAATTTCAATATGGAAAGCGTTGGTTGCCCTACAGACAATAAGTTAATAATCAATCTCTACCCAGATACAATGAATCCTGTCCGGTGTTACTATGGGAACAGCAATGACAATTCCTTCTCGCAAATGAGATAAGTCCCATACTTTTTCGCTGTAATCCCATAAATAGAAGTCTAATAATTTTAAATCTTGGAGGCCATAAGACAGATAAGGCCCTACTAATCTATCGGTTGGAAAACTGATGGATGAGAGTTTGGGGTACATCTAGATTGCAATGAGGGTACGCACCATCCTGTTGAAAAATTACACTGATGTCATTTTCAAGTCAATTTCTCTGTGACGGAAAAAAAAGATGTTATTGAATTTGTCAGACGTTATCGCACTGAAGGAATGCCTCAGGAGGACCTTTTTCACTGCGCTTCACTTCAGAGCATCAACTAAAGTTCACGGGTGAAAAGAAATTACATTAAAAAAATCAGAGAATGGCTGAGTATTTTGCAAAATGAATTATTGCATTTTCATCAATGGCTTATTCTCTTAGAATAATGCAGCTCATAATTAGTTATCTAGTTCAAATCCTTTCCCAGTGAATATGTCACAAGTGCTGGCTTAGTGGGGTACCATACAATTGGCGGAGAAGGATTCAAGACCTATTGTTTGGAGATATCGATGAATTATTAAGTGATAAAGCCCTAAGAGAAGATGAAGTAATAGATGTCGTCTTTGAGACTCTTGATACCAAAAAAGCACACTGTTAAAGACGAAGAAGAACCGGTTCTAAATGAAGATTTAGGTAAAGAAAGTCTTTAATTGACCAATAAATTGTGTAATCAGTTTGCTAAACATGATCTTATTGAGGAACGAGCTGGGAAGACTCAACGTGATCTGAATTCATTAATACCCTCTTACAGATAATTATACAATGTCCTAGCCAAAACACAAAAACAACGATTAATTACTGAATTATGATTAATTAGGTCTTAAATTCATAGAAAACATCGGCACGACATGAGGCTAGTTCTAATTTTTGTTCCAGAGATTACAAAAGAATTTCCCCAACTGAGCACGAAGGCGATAACCAAGACATTTCTAATGATAGCAGTAATATTGCAGTCTTACGAAAAAGGATACTTATATTGTCAGAAAGTGACAACGAATAAAATCTTTTTATATTTTTTATATGTAACTCAATTTATTTTACCTAATTTTTGTCTTCAGGAATTAATGACATGTTTTTTTCCTTTTTCAAATTATAATTTACTTTGTATGATATGAAATAAAATGTTTAAGATCCTAACATGAAAACTCATGGTTCTATTGTTGCTGATTTCTTAGGACTGGAACCAATCTTCTATTTTTCCATAGATGCAATATATTTTAATATATTTTTACAAGTATTCTTCGGAAACATATCTACAGCGTAAAAACAAAATTAAGTGTATATACAACATCAATTTATATTAAGTGTGCTAATTTGACAAATTAAACGCGTAAAAAAGCAAAATATCTTATACATGTTCCTAGCTAAATAA
This sequence comes from Caerostris extrusa, assembly GCA_021605095.1. Classification (NCBI taxonomy): domain Eukaryota; kingdom Metazoa; phylum Arthropoda; class Arachnida; order Araneae; family Araneidae; genus Caerostris; species Caerostris extrusa. The sequence goes on along the minus strand of BPLR01003570.1, from coordinate 120,735 downwards.
GGAGTAAAATTCATGTAATCTTAAACGTAGAATTCATTTTCGACATATTGTAGCTTGCTGTTTGCAGGTTTAGTGTCTTTCCTCTCAAAGCTACTGTAAAATAAAACAAATCTTAGTTTATCGAAAATTTTTAGTTAAATATAACAAAGCGGTAAAAGTACAAGACAGATTTATAGTATTTATATTTAGTAAATATCATATGTTCATAGAATTATTCAAATACAATAATACTAGCAACGTTTGTCGGGATTCAATCAAGTCTTTTTCATACCTAGTCATTTTTGCCACTGAGTTGGTTGATGTCAGGTGGAAATCGGACTAACAACATTCATCACTTTTAATTTTATCCTGTAACCGTGCTCATGTCATTTAAGAAGCTATTTTTGTGTTGTTATTGTAAGAAGAATGTCAACAAAAGTCAAGCCGATGCGAATGCATTAATTTAGTTGTCATGAATTATAGAGCATTTTATAATACATAGAAAGCTAATGTGTTGTTGAACAAAACTATGTATGTAATATGAGGAATGGAAATGGCGTACATCAATGTAGCTGAATGGTCTCCCTGAACATGTTGCCGAATGGTTGAGAGGTACTTAAAAATGTTATATTTTCTTAATGAATGATTGTAAACATTTCAATGACTTTTTGTTCAAGAATACACTTTTTATTGCAGTTTATAAATTTTGTATCGTCAGATTGTTAATGTTAAGTTGTGAGGTGGAATTTTCATCAACAATAGTGAGGCGGGGTTTGACAAACCCGCGCTTTACTTCTATTTTGAAACTAACAATAAATGTATAAAATGTAGTTATTTAATGGCGAGATTGTGTAGCAGTTATTATGATTATTTATTAATGAAAAAATTAATATAAATAATTACAGAAAATTCATTTTTGCAAAAATCTAATTAGGTAGTTATTATGAAAATGTCATGAAATTCAAACTTTGATATATTTTCTTTTCCTGACATATTTATAAAAATTTTAATTCATCGAAAAAAAGTAAAAAATGTTTCGTTTAAAAAAAAAAAAAGTCAGTAGTTGCTTTTTTTGGATATACTTGCTTTTTTGTGTTATGTAGTGAACTTAGTGAAATTTTACATTACTTGTAATTATTTTCTTGTTATTTATATTCACCCTTATATAATCTTATAAAGTATCTAATAATGTATGTTGAAGGCAATTTTAATAAAGATATTTAAAATATTCTCTCATAATTTATGAATAAAAGAAGTTCAATTATCTTTAAAGATTTCTGTCTACTAGTTGCTTGATTCAGTTAAAAAAATTTTTTATGGTCTATATTCACAGGATGAAAATTATTTATTATGTGTTTCATTAGTTTTACTTGAGAAATGTTATAATATTATAATTTCTATCTTTGATGCTAATTTAATTTATTTTTTTATCAATGCTTGAAAATCAAAAGATTTTATTACTTATAAATAATTTTGATTTCAAAGGATACATATATATTTTTTTTCTTGCTGATATAAGTTTTGTATTCAACTTTCTAATTATTAACCTAGAAAAGAAGTTGTCTTACTACTTTGAAAATCTGTTGATAAAACACAATTATTGTCTATAAGTTCAAAGCTTTGTGATGATCTTGCTCATCTAAAAACATACAGGAAGTAAGAAAAGTAGACAATTTTAAACTCTTTTTCATCTAAAAACTAAATTAAAAGGCCGATAACTTCAAAGTATTTTTGAGGGACGGGTTTATTTTTTAACATATAATTGAAGTATTCAAAATATTAGTCTGAAAAAAATAAGGGTCAATTAACAAGGGTAGCAATTAACAATTACAAATATTTACCTAATTTAAAAAAAAAAAAATCATTTAAATATTAAGTTGGGCATTAGATTTTCAATGTGCCAAGGCTTTTGGTTTTCACACTATTTGACTTTGCACCCTTCTCTTTAATAAAAGAAAATTTCATTATGCTCATCCCAGCCCTTTATTATCATTAAATCATGTAGTAGTGCTATTGTTTTACTTGGTTTATTTTCTATAATAATACAAGAAAAACAATGGTTTATTTTATAAACAAAATTGAACTATTCAAAATATTTGTCTAAAAAAAATAGTGACAGTTATCCAGTATGTGTTTTGCAATGCAACAATAACTAATTAACAAATATTTAATTCATTACTGTAAAAAATAACCAAATACTTAAAGGTTAATGGGTATCATCGAAATGGTTAGTCTGTTTCTAAGAATTCCTTTTATCTGAAAGTTCTTACTAGGTTATTAAAAATATTTAGTTTTTAATTTTGTGACTTTAAATAATAATAATAATAAACAATATCAAAAAAAAAAAAAATCACTCCTGCTGAATACTTTATTAGAAAAGAAACAAGATTTCTTAGCATTTTTATATTTAAAATAGAGGATTTAATATCAGAGAGTAATTACAAGTTATTTTTAAACTCATCAAGTTTATATTCATCCAAACATTCTCCCATATTATTTTTTTGTTAGTTTTTTTCATTTACTTAAAAAGTGATTTATTTTCTATCTATAAGAAATGGGTCTTGGGGGGTCAGTTTGAGAACCATTGTACTAGGGGATAGTAGAATATGTATCAGAGACTATTAAAATTCTGCAGGATAAAAAACAAAGCAATCCTGTAATTTTTTTTAAAGATAAAACATTTGTCTATATTTGACTGCAGTAGCAGAAATAAAATTATGAAAAAATGTTATATGAGTAATATACAAATAATATAAAGCTCTGTTTCTTTTTGTAAGAAATTTAAAGTTTAGAATGAAGTATCAAAAAGCTTTTTCTGTAATTAAGAATTTATTGCTATAAGAAATATTGCTTGTGTTGTTCATAGAGGAAAATTAAGTACTTCATTTGTCTCTCTCATCATTCCTGTATCATAAGTCTGTTTTGAGTCTTGAAAAGCTATAAGAAAAAAAAAAAAAGAATAATTGCTTTCCTGGTAGTTTTTTAAAGACAAATTGATTTACATTTATGACTTGTATAAGGGGAGAGGGAATCCCCTCATGTAGCAGTGGTGAAGATATATTTATAGTACTCATCATTTTACCATTATATGTGGTCCTTTGTAATTCATTAGAAAGGGATAAAGGGAAGGTATTAAACTATATATTTTATATTTTCCCTTGAGAATAGCAATTAGGCAAATTAAAGAATAGTTAGAGTTGTGTCATCTACCTTAATCTAAGCAGTGTCAACTTTTGAAATCTAAAAACATTCTGTGATTTCAAATCTTTCTAGTTTATCAACATACAAAGCTATGATGGAACAAATAAAAGTGCTTTCAGATCATCAGTATACAAAGATGTATAAAAAAAAAAAAAAAAAAAAAAAAAAAAAAACCCTTTTTCTTTGAATGAATATACTTCTTGTGTGGAACAATAAAACTCTTTAACAGATAGCAAAAACATGAAAAAAAAAAATTTTACTTAATTTCAACAGAACAATGTAGCCTTGTTATATTTATAATAAGATGATCAGTATAAAATAGTTATTGATATTTATTATAAAAAATGTTAGTTGTAGGGGCAGGGAGGGGGAAATCTCTGGATGCTGAAATGGGGTGTATGGAGAAGTAGTATTAAAAATAATTTGTCATATTTTATAGTTTTAGAGTACAGAAGAAGTTTTATTAGAGAATGTAATGCTGAATAATCGAGGGCTATAAAATATAAATAATAAAGTACTCTCCAAATGTTATTCTAGAAAAATGAAACTGATGAAGGAATGATAAATTCAATAAAATACTTGTACAATATAAAATTTTTATGCTAATTCAAAAAGTATCAAAATGTATTATTTATTTCTTTAGTTGCTAAATTTAAAACATTTTTTTTCCACATTTACAGGTATAAATAAAAGTATTAAATTTGTAAATATAAAAATGGTATTGATCTTGAATTGGTATAGAAATTTGATATTCTAATTATATAAAAATTTGTGGAGTATTGTTAAGAAATGTTTTAGAAATAGTGAATGGTTAGATTATAAATTACAGAATGGTTCACATTCAATCACATATATACATATTCAAAGCATATTTTCAACACAAAGGGTTTTTTAACTCTTTTTTTCAATGTGGAATTACCATATTCAATTTTTTTTTTTCTTGAAACATATTGGTATCCAAATAAAGGAAACAGCTTACACTTACAGCTTATTCTTTTAACTTTTTCTGAAAAACTATAGATGGCTGCCTATAAATTATTTACTTGATGAAAATTACATGGTTTCTGTGATATTTTCAATAGTTTTCATTTCTTGTATTTAGACAATTTAAAAAGTTTAAGGATTCAAAATACACCTCATAGATCTATATTTATCACTTTTGATTAATGTAAATTCTATTTATGTTAAATAAAAAGAAATAATTGAAAAGTAGTTAGTATTTATTTTGACACTTTTGTAGTGGTTTCATTCTGATCTGTACATGAGAGCATTTTTTTTCCCTGCTGTAAAAGATTAAATTTGGCTTAGATTTTTAGGAGAGATGAAAGCTCTTTTCTCCCTTTACTGAAGCAGCTGATAAGCTGTCAACTTATTTATGGGATTTTAAGCTCTGGTTTGGATAGTATGTTTATTTTCTTTTAGCATAAGAGAAGAGCAATTCTGTTATGTACAATGCAAGAGGATTCTGTTAAATAACATGCAGATTCTTAAAAACTTTTTCCTCACATTTGTTTTGTATTTTGAGTTAAATAAAATATATTAATGTTTAATAATTGTAAAATTATAATAATATATATTATTTAATATATTATATTTATTCTTTGTTACTTATACTAAGGGTTTTATCCCTTTAAATATAATCTCCTTTTTTGTATTTACTGTCTAGTATTTATTTTTTAAAGATTATTTAAAATATATGCATAATTGTATCCAATATTAATTTTTTTAATGCTGGATTTAAAGGATAAATTTATTGAATCTAATTTATTTAAAGGATAGTTTTATTGAATATTTTTTGTTTTCCATATTTACAATTATTATATACTATTAATGTTTTATAGATTATATTTTAGGTTTTATTGCTTGAATGTGTAAGTAATTCAAAATATTGTAAATATAATTCAATGACAATTATATGTAAAACTTTTTTTAAAATTGAGTATATTGTATTATTTTTTAATATGTTAATTCCTATTTTAATATGCTAATTAAGTAGTATTGTATCCTTTCATGTATGCTTATAATAATTTTACATTATTTTTTTTTTAACTAGCTGTCTTGCAGTAAATGTAAATAAATGTTTACAAATGATAATATTAAGTTTTTCATTGATTGATTAAAATAATAATAATAATAATATTTTGTAAATCAAATTTTTTAATACCCTAGTTTCCAAAGAATACAATTATAAACTAAAAATAAATAAATTTTCGTAAAAACTGTGCAGTTTATGTAAAAATTATTCTACATTAGAATATTATATGCAAATCTGTGGAGTTGCTGTCTTTAACTTTCTTCAACATGGGCCTAAAATAGACTCTAAAAACTTCTATAGTTTCTGAAAATAAGAATTCAGTAGTGAAATTTTGGGATGACAATGCTGAAGATCTGCATTATTTATGTAAACTAATTTATTAATTTAGACAAGTCATTGAACGAAGAGATGTTTACCAGAGTCAATGTAGCAAGTTGGTTGAATATGAGTCTATTTGTAATTGGTAGAAATGGAATGGAATATCTATAATTGGCAGCTTTTTAGTTAAGAAATTGAATTTAGAATTGCTCATTGCGAATGATAGGTCCACTATGTATAATATATATTTTTTTTTTCTTCAATTGAATTTAGAATTGCTCATTGCGAATAATAGGTCCACTATGTATAATCTTTTCTTCTTCAATAATTAATTTCTGTAAAAAAGCGTGCCTAAAAATGCCCTCTCCAAAGATAATAAAATGATTGCTTTATTATGAGAACATAATAATATAAATGTAAGTGGGAAGTTTACGAGTATAAAATAAAAAGAAGTTATGGGAGATGTGGATGATAAAAAGATAGCTGTACTTTTGGAAGGAGAACAAGATACGATGCATTATAAAATCGCAATAGCATTGTTTGGTCAATTCAGAAAATGCTATTACGGTTTGTTTGTTGGGGTAATACTTCTCTGCATTTTTTTTTTTTTTTTTTTGTCATCCATTTAGCAAAAAATTTTGATGCACACGAGTCGTATTCCAAATAAAATTTTTGCTTCCAATCAGGACATTCATCAAATGGGACTTACACCAAAACGGACGTATATCTGCTGTACCAATATTCATCTGTTAGACTGCAATTTTATAATCATCTTCGAAAAGTATATACATATATATATTAGACATCGATTTTCTTTAGAGGAAAAAAAAAAATTCCGTGGATTATACATAGCAACCTACGGCATCGGAGGGGGATTTTTTTAGCGGATTATAGACAGAAATTTACTGTAATTTTCAAATATGAAAATCTGTGTTTTGCATTTTAATATATATATATATATATATATTTCAAAATTCAAAAATGCAACAAGAAAATTTTGTAAATTCTTACCTGATATTAAAAGGTGCCCATCATTTACAGATGAAGGCTTTATTTAACATTGTATTTAAGTGGCTAATTCCAAACATAACGTTTTAGCATGCAAACTTTTTGAGGAAATTCATTTTCACAGATAACTGTGCAAAGAATTATTCCAATTTCAGCAAAACAATTAACTTTTTCAAAGCATAGACCCACTCACGTATTATTGGATATTAATAAATCAACTGATAACGTTTTCATAGCTCAAATTTGTAATGTTTGCACTTAGAACAATGCAATTATTTTTCGAAAAGGGCATATTACCGCTAATTACGACGAAACTACTTTGGATAATAGAAGTTAAAGGCTTCGGACTAATTTTTTGAAAACAAACTCATCTTTAGGATCCGTATCGACTACATAAAGGAAAAATTCTCAAAGAAAATTCACTTCCGTTTACCTCTAATCGGTAGATGCTCAAAACTATCTCTTCAAAATGAAGTCATCTTTTGTAAGCAAGTAGTAAAGCGCATTCTTATGTATGCAGCACCTATCTCGTACCTCGCAGTACAAGCAAACAAAAAGAAGATACAAGTTCTGCAAAATAGAACCTATGAAACATTATTTACGTATCCTAGTTTGTCGTGAATGGTGCTACCATAACAACCTCAATATAGAAGACGTGCAAACACACATTGCAAAATTATCCAGGAAATTTTTCACTAACATCGTTAATTCATTTTTTGATGCTCAAATCTTCATCACTCATAATAATGGAAAACACAAATACCCATACTTAATTGCAAAATGGTCACTGCGCTCAAACCACCATAATAACTTATCCATCTACCTGTCACAGTAATTATTCTGTACTTCAGTTCATTAGGTTATTTTCTTTTAATTCATTCACTCTTAAGTTCACTGATCAACACTCTTCTAAGATCCCTCCCCCAAATCGCATCATTATAACTTCATGTTCTAATCCATTCCTTTTCTGCACTCAAAAGCTGAGCAAAAGTGCTCCTCGGTGTCAGCATTCAATTTTTCTATAGAAGTACATAAGTTTGAGATAAGTGAGGAACTGATTGGTTTGAGTTCATTATCATATTGAACGAAGAGTAATATCTTCATTGGATAATAATTCAAAATTGATGTGTGTTCAAAATATTAAATTATGAGTGGCCAAGCTCCTTCCATGAGAAAACTAAATTGGGATTAGTAATAATACTGAAATAACATTTGCGAACGCAAAGCGATTAGTTGATACAATTCCACTGCAATTTATTTAGATATTTAATAAGAATTCGTTTAAGATACAAACTAAGCTTTTATTTCAAATGCATTAAATAATGAATTAAAAAGAGAAAATTTATTTATTTTGTATTTTTAATGGAAACAAGGAAATAAATAATTCTCTTTACAAAATTCATCTACAATTTGATATTAGGAGTAATAATGGGGCATCCTTTATAACAACATACAAATAATTACTTATTACATTTCTTTGTACCAATTGATACAATGTATTCCCAACAGAGTTATTTCTGTAAGATTGACGGATAAAAAATTAATAGATTACTTATATTCGACTAATTTAAAAATTGGCCGACAGAATTGAATTTGAATTAATATACTTATTATAGAAGATATCAGATGTTAAGGATTCAGGTAAAAGGTTTCATATAAAATTGAATACAAATTTTATAAATATTATTATTTAATCTCTATTTCCATTAAAATATAAATTTTATTTTTTTTAATTCATTATTTTATGCATTTTAAATAAAAACTTATTTATAAAAAATCTTAACATTATTTTTTTTTCTAGTCATAATTACACGTTATCATCATGTTTCAAATAAATTCAACGATAAATAATCACTCTTTTAACTCAACGATTCTAGAATTCACACATTATTGCAGTAAAATATATAATTTATTATTTCACATTAACATTTTAGTAATATCTCACGAATTTTTTTTTATTAAAAATCTTATGGCAACAGCTAAAAGTAAATATGTTTAAAGAATGTTCTTGCTTATTGCTGTGTTTATGCAAAAATTAATAATATTTTTAAAAATTAATAATGTTTTTATTTATTAAATTGCAATTACCAGAGTTTTTTCCTCCTTAAAACGCTTTTCGGCATGGGCTTGTTTCGTTACCTTCAATGTTGAACTAACCGGTTTTGCTATTCCAATAATGAGTTCATCTCTGCGCGCTCGTCCAACTTTTATCCTTCCTAGTTTAGTCTTATAGCGCATTATATTTCGTGCGAACCAATGAAATCCGAGTCTCAAATAAGTCTTGATAATTTAGTCGCCATTTCAGTACAGCAGTGCATGTCAATATGTGAGGAGCTGTTAAAAAGTCGATTTGATAGAATTCATTGAACCTAAACAAGTTTTATGGAATAAAAAAGCATGACAAAATAATAATACTACACATCATCGCATTGCATAAGTGACTTAATTTTTTTATTTCGTTGTCTATTTAAATAATTATAAGTGAAAAATAAATGAACTTGAATAATTAATATTTTTCTCTACATTTATTATATTTAATTTGATAATCTAATTTTTGATTTTAATTTTCATAACTGTAACTCTCTTTCTGTTATTTTATGCTAGATCTATAACTCTTGATTTTAATTTTACATAACCTAGATTATAACCTAATTTTCATATTTGTTGCAAGTTTCTTTTCTTTTTCTCTCTATGCATGAATCAGTAAAATATAAAATCAAACATTTTTACATGAGGAAGGAGGAAAAAAAAAAAACCCACAAAAACTCCGCATATAAAGAGTTTATATATGCATATTTTAATTTTCTTGTTTTGGATTCCATAAAACTTTAGGTTCAGTAAATTCTATTAAATCAGTTAACTACACAGTGGCATGAACTGATGTACTAAAATGGCGACTAAATTGTCAAGACTTCGTGAATGGCATTATTTTGAGACTTGGATTTCATTGGCTCATGTGAAATTGGATATACAATGCTTTGCTACGAAGCAACGCATGATAAAGCTATGAAGGCGTGCATGTAGCAATAAATTCATTATTTGAGTAGCAAAATTGGTTAGCTCGACATTGAAGGTAACGAAACACATCCGTCTAATACCGAAACTATCGAATGTGGACGTGGGTTAAACTTCACTGCTACTGATTGTTTTTTTGTAATTTTTACTTTTAAGAATTTCTTTGGAAAAAGAGGATTTTATGTGGTGGTATATACCATCTTTGGTCACTTAAAGTGAAATATATAAAATTTGCTATGTCGGGACAGAAAAGTGAAATGACTGACATATATGGAACGCGTACTTTTTTTTTTTTTTTTTTTTTTTTTTACTTAATTGTAAAAAAAAATTGTAATGGTAATGAATTGTAATTGTAAAATTGCATACTTAGTTTCTCTGTGCATTGATTGCAAAAATTGATAAGCTAAACAATTTATTTCTTAATGGTAATGAAAGAGGCATATGCAGCAGTGTATGAAGTTGTAAATGTGATAATTACCTCAGGGACCACAATATAAAGAAACTGGAATAGCGATATTTGATGATGTTTGAATGACGATTTTAAAATAACATACTTCAGTTTTGTAAGCCAGGGATTTAAATTTTTTACCACCATACACCAAACATCGTGATTGGTGATAATTTAGCTGCATTTGCATTTGGCACAATATAATATACTGGCAACGGAAAAATACTGGAAGTTCAAATATCAGATTTCCTTCTAACGGAATGATTTATCTTTGCCCAAGGAACCATTATCCGGCTGAAGTAGAAATCGAACTTGGAAACATAGTTGAAACGAAGTGTATATGCGGAAATCATATTTGATGTGAAATTGCTTCCTTGGTGAAAAAAAAAAAAACCAAAACCCAAGGTCCACTAAAAGGCGTAATTATCCATTGATTTTTTATACCTGGATATTGTATAGTCATCCACAAAAATTTTGTGTGAGCAAATTTTGAACCTGCTTTTAGCTTATCATGGATAGTTTAAACCGCATTCACACCAAGGCGTTGAGCAGCGACCAATCATAAATGATATACTGATGTGATATTTGTGACTGACGACTCAACATCTTGATGTAAATATAGTTTAAAAATCTATCGCGTAGTTTTAAATATAGCAAGTTAAATAAAAGCTTAGAATAAATATCAGAATTTGTAAATTCAGAGCAAATGTCAATTGATTAATCAACTTTACAGCCACAGTTTCATTTCATTATTAGTTACATTTATTTTAATAATTGGAAGTCAGGGATATTCTCTTGCCTACCCAATTGAAGTCTAAATTATGACGTAAAATTATCTCCATTTTCTTTATTACATGAAAATTTTTGAGATTGCTTGCTCTTTGCCAATTTCAACAGTGTGTAAATGTTGGAAAGATTGGGATTTGATCATAGCTTTCACGATTTTTTTTTTCCTGATTTTCGGAAAATAAAATATTAATTTAGTGAACCTTTTACATTTTGTTCAAAAATGTATATAATTGAACACAACTTGAATTACACACATAAACAACTAACACTTTGCAAAATAAATGTTAATGAAAATTTATTGATCTTTATCACAGTATCAATAAGAATAATAAAATTGGATAAAATGAACTAGTATCTTTTTTAGTCAACATACTTATAATCTTTTTCAGTTGTGGGGAAATAAAGGGAATGACTCAACTAATGAAAATTTAAATTCAATTTTGTATTTGGTTACTACAAAAATGAAACCACATATGAAAACAATTTTTAAATCAGTGTAGTGTCTTACATCAAATTAAAATGCGTATTTTTTATTATGTTATAATATGTGTTGAATATAAAATGTGAAACCCAGCTCCACTTAATGCTGCTTCAGTATAAGCAGTAGTATTGTGATTCCCTGAAAACATGTAGTATTGCTATTGCTTGGTTAGTTCATTGTAGAAATTATAATATGGATGCTGTAGACAACATCAATCTTTCTTGAATGAGATGACCAACATATGTTGGAAGGATTATGGATTAATGTATGGCTGGAGCTAAGCAAGGATGTTGACAATAGATAATCATTGGGCCAGTTTGCATATTGACTTTAATTAGGAAGTTAGTCAATATGCAAATTGATCTAATGTATCCTTTGTTATTATCAAACTGATTATGTGTGGTGATTCTGCAGTTTGCTCTTTGAACAGAATAGTAAACCAATTTCCTTAAGAAGTTCTTGAAAAAGCAATTTTTTTCATTCGTTTTAACTGGTAAGGAGTCATGCGATTCTTGAAATATGAATGAAGTAGTGTAAAAGATTTCTTAAGCTATGTAAATTAGTCATAGTAAAGTTCCTTGAGAAATAATGATGATAAAAAGAAAAATGTGTATGTTTAATTTTTTTATTACAATTATTTATTGTATATTATCTAGTATGTATGTCATTTATTGATATTTATTTTTTTGCAAGTGTTGTTTATATCATTGAAGATAATTTTTTTAGAAATCTTATTGTGTTAACTTTTATATAAAAAGAAAATTCTGACAATATTAAAATTTCCCACATTATTATTATTTTTTTAATTTTTTGTTAAAACTGTTATAAACTAGTCTCTCTCTAAGCATTTTATTTCAAATTTTTGTTTTGTTTATAAAGAATATTGTTTTCTTTTTAGGATTAGAATATTCATTGGTACCTTATGTTCAATTCTTTCTTAATAACAAAATTGATGGATGTCATCTCTTAAACTTAACGGCCGATGATCTAGAAGAGCTTCATATTTTTAAAATTGGACACCAACTTCTTATACTAGAAGCTGTCGAATTATTACGACAACTGGTAAGTGTGAATTTCGAACAATACTTCAAAATAACTTTTTTAAATCTGTAATGAAGTATTGTAAAGTTTTAATTTTTGATAAATAATAAAAACATTATTTCATTCAATATTATTATTCATTTAATATTGTAACATTTTATTTCATTATTCTTGAATAAAATTTATATTTTCCATTAAAATACAAAAAAACTGCTGTAATAATTTATACAGTGTTTATAGTTAACTGTTTTATTAAATATTCTTTAATTTATTTTTCTTATAATGTATATGAAGGTAACGATTTAACCATTTAAAGATATGCTTTGAAAAAATAACACTGTTGAGTATCAATATCCTCCCTGTAAAAATAATGGTTGATTCTTAGATTTCACTCTACTAAATTCAAATATGACAAACACGTTACTTTATCAAAAAAGGCATTTATTTTGCCAGAGTGATTACTTAAAAAAAAAAAAAAAAAAAAGCAATATCATAATTTAGCATAAACTGTGATTGGGCAACTTATTTTGTTGAAAGTAAGAAATTTTGCACCAATTGCAATTTCCGTGGTTTGACTGCATTTCTCCTTTCTATTTTGCGTTTATGTTCTGTCTGATGACTAGATTGGCGGCAAAGAAAAAGTGCCTAAAACATGCATCTTTCTGAATAGCTGTCCTCTTGCTTACATTTGTACTATAAGTATGCTATTGTTTTATATTTAGATTCTCTTTAACATTAAAAAAACCCCAATCTTTCCTGTTCTGAAAATCGCGTCATTCTGAAGTGCTGCTATTCGTTATCAATTCACAAAGACATGTTGCTTAGTGTGGCTGTTGAAAAGAACGACTATCTAAATTTCAATGTGCATCAGATAATTTTTAAAGTGATTAATATTGAAAGTGCACCATTTGAATACTTGAAAGTTAAACTTCAATGCTTCATAAGTAAGGCCAAAATAAGATATATTTATTAGACTTCTAATGAAGCTAGTTATACAAAATTCTAATTTTAGAAAAACTAAGTACCGCCGGAAAGCAGCTTGAAACCTTTTGAGAATGTATGTAGAAATCTTTTTGGGAAAAAAAGCTTCAAAACTTAGAATCGATTTTTAGTATGTATGTATGTACTGTACACTAATATGTATGTGGCTGTCTGCGGTATATATTTGGTATATATCAAGACTTTAAAAAGAATCACTTACTATTATATTTTGTAAAAACATTATCTCTGAAACAAAATATTTTGTTCAAACTTTTAACTTGTGCTATACTATCATAAAAGTTTGATTTTTAGTTTAATATTGTAGAACTCTTAAGAAGACACATTTACCAGTGTTCTTTAAAAAAAATTAATGTTAAAAAATTTCTCTCTCTCTTAGAGAAATTTATATATATTATTATAATTATTTATTAATCATTCTTGACTGTATTTGCTTTATGTTTATTATAATGATTAGTAATTTTTCACTGTCTTTCTAAAACTATTAAAATTGTATATTAGATTATTTCTTTTTTTTTTTTCACTGTTCTAAATGATGTGGAGAAATATCAGAGTAAAAAATATTAATATATATTAAAATATTCTTGATTAAAATTACTGTTAAAAGTGAATAATAAAGTTTTCTTTAATTTATTTTTTTTTGTCCAAGATTAAGGTTACTTCAAAAGTATCATTAGCTTTCCTTATCTTATTTTTTTATTCCTTGATTATTTTATTTTTAGTTATTAAAGTTTAATGACAGAAAATTCTAATTTTTAAAGATAAATATCCTATGAGCAATATAATTTTTTACAGCATTACAGCCTCAATTCCGAAACATTACAATCTCTCGCTGTGAAATTAGGTTGTAAAGCTCGCAGTTTATATAATGATCTGAAGCTGAATGGTCCCCAGGATCATTCAGAAAGTATGAAACAAGAACGTATCACAACCAGTGTACTATCAGCTGTCTCAGAAATTTTGACATCTGTTAAAGCATTTGTTTCATGGTTAGACAGGTAATTAGTTCTTCTATTTTTTAATGGATTTTTTATTATTTTTAATAATTTTATTTTTTAACTTTATAGGTGCATTGCTCCGTTTCAATAAAAGTGAAGTTATGTGTTTGATTTTAAGAATTAAATGTTGAATAAGAAGTAAATAATTGATTTGTTTTTAAACCTAAATGTTAAAAATATTGTAATAAAGTTTTTGTTTTTTCTAATGATTATTAATAAATATTTTTAAAATTCTTTAATTTTATATAACACTTATTAATGTTTATTTATTACAAAAACAAATTTAAAACCTTCATAAATTTAATACAGATTTGTTCATCTAATTATCAATTAAGCAGAATAAGAATTTTTGTTTACTATTATAGTCTATTTTAATTCTTAAATCACTTACCAATTTAATTGCTACTTGTTTTCCAGCATTGTTAGCATAAAATTCTAGAGTTCCTAAAATCCCTCCTACGTGGCCCATAGTAATTGGTGTAAACATGTTCTCATGTGATTCTTTGAATCCTTATTTAAGAGTAAAACATGATTAGCTGATTACTTTTGCATCTGCATGCCTGCTTGGAATAATAAAGAAATCAAATATTGCTGTAATTCTTAGTTCCTAATTCATCCTTATTTTCGTCATACGAGTATCAGTTAATAGAGCAGGCATACCTATAGGAAAGCCCTTTACTTAGTTAATTGTTTGATTGTACAGATTACTAAACAAGGTGCACTACCATTACCATAGGTGATAATTTACTGTTTATAGGTCAGTTAGTCCATTATTTCATACTGTTCACAGCAAAACCTTTTGGCTTTAGAGATTAAAATTTTACTATATATATGTTTTAATCATCGTCAGAAACACAAATTAATATTTTTAAATTCTCAGCATTATATCAAATATAGGGGTGTTTTTGACATTTTTGTGGTGGTTTTGATTTTCTCTATGAATTAAATTTAAATGAGTAAAATAAAACTTGAATGAAATCTATATGGAATAGGGTTTAATTATTATCTGCATCATTAAAATTATTTTTGCTTTAATATTTCTCTGAAAAATATACTATATATCAAAGACTGTATATTTTGTTCTTAATGAAAAGAAATACTTTTTATTTAATTATTAAAAAGATGTGAAAAACATGATTTAAATATTTCTACGCAGAAGATAAGTGACATAATAAAAAAGTAAAGAAATGGCAAAAATTACATTTGACTGGGAAAAACGGGTATAAAATGCTCTTCCAACAAAGGTATGTACTCAGTGTAAAGGTACTCTTATTATATCTAAAGTTGCATCTTATGTTTTAAAAAGACAATCTGACCCCTCAAACAATATCGCGAAATCTTTATACATATCTTTAGAAACTGTTAGCAAAATTATAAAATCTGATTTCAAGCTAATTCAAACAAAAAAAAAAAAAAAGACATGTGATAACTATACAAAAAGACGTGCAAATTGTTGTATGAAAGTTATTTCACAGGTGAAAAATGAAAATATGTATTTACATTGGATGAAGTTTGGATGCCTTCATTTGCTTATGAGAAAAAAAAAAAAAAAAAAAAAATCAGTTAATTGCATAAAAAGAATTGAAATAGATTTAAAATGTTGATACAGAAAAAACAAAAGCTTTGTTAAAGGTTTTTATGATTATAACTGGATTCTCTTTATAATGGAAAACTTAAAATAATGAAAGTGGGAAAAAAATGTCAAAATTAACTTGAATTACTGTCAAAAATATGTTTTAACATTTATTTTTAAAGAAGATATCCCATTTCTTTGCCTAAATTATTTTCACTATGTTAAGTTTTATCAGGATAAGATTACCAGTTGACTGCTCTATATTTGGAAAAAATGAGGAATAAAACCTGGAATTGAGGCTATTCTATTTAAATGCATCCCATTCATGTCCCTGACGTATCAGCTACAGATTACTGTGCAATTGGCCTTTTAAAGCAATCTCTGTATAAATGGTATTCAGAAACAATGGATGGACTCTGGAAAATTGTGGAGGAGGATTGAAACAAAATTAACCTTCATGCTGTATTAGAAATGAAAAGTATGAAAAATGTGTGAACATCCTTTGTATCTTGTATCATATCATCACTGTATTATTAAAAATTAAGGGGTTTTCTTGTTGGTATTAAAGCAAGGACATTAAAAATGTCTCTCATAGTTGTAGACTTTGACTCTAGGTGATAGATATCAGAATGATAAAGATAATTTGGTGTTTGAACTCCACTTCATTCATTAATTTCCTAAATATGTCTTCAATATGAATATTCATGTGAGCAATTTTGGGGAAATAATGATTAAGTCTTTAAATTTGAGTCTTTTGAATTCTTTAAACAAGTAACCTCTTTTTAAAGTGGCATTTTCAATATATGTATTATCTCTCATGTATATTATTTCTTAATAAATCATTTCTTATTACTTTATTTAAATTATCCATCTTTTATTAATCCACAGTGTATTTTAGTGTTCGTCTACCACTTGTAATATAACTAATACTGTGTTTTACCAAATTAATTTGATGAATAAATCTGACCTAGTTGAAATAACTCATAAAATACTTTAGTTGCATCTAACAGTATATTGATACATCCAAATGCAATTTTCAATATCTCCAAATATAAGATACTTTATACTTAGATTACTTGCTAGATACTTATTTAAGGTTCTACCAACTTTTTGAGACCATTTTCTAATCCAAAATTATTTAATTCTGTATCAACACTGGACAATTAGAAGGTGCACAATCAATTATTTTTTAAAAACTACAAAGTTTAACTAACTTTATTCGCAGTTTTGATTTTTGTGCAACCTTTAAAGTCATAATTGAGTCATTTAAACAAGACAACAGTGTATTAATTTTTTATCCCTTTTCAGATGAAATCTGCCAAGCACAATTCTTTGAGGCAAAATTTGACATACCTCAATCAAACAAATGATAACAATATGGCTTATACCCATTGTTAATTAAACTTTGAATACTAAATAAAACAGTTCCTTCTTTATTTGTCACATAGCTACTTACAGTTATTTGAGATTTAATTACTTTCCCTCAAATATTTTATTTCTTTTTTAACTTTAAAATATCGTAATCATGTGTCATTAACACAGAAGCCTTGTAATTGATGAGTACCTTGTTCACATTTTAACTACCATAATGGGAGGGAATGTTTCTTTTATGTAAGAAAAACATTACAATATGATTTTTAATTCTGCAAACACAATAATTTTAAATTGCTAGAAAAATCAATGTAATATAGAAATTGCCTTTTAAATAATTTTTATCCTCTACATGCTACTTTTTTTTTTTTTTTTCAATATATGAGGCACTATTGCAGCACTAAATTTCATTGAACCTATACTCATTTTGCATTTTCACTATAGAAAAAAAGCATTTAAACGCTTTGAATAAAATCATTGTGTTTTTAAAATTGTAATTATCTTCATTTTGATGGGCTTCTCTTTGTAATTAAAATATAAGTTGTATTGTATTCCCAAATTTACAAATTACTTTTTTTTTTCGTCAAGCATTTAAATGAGCTGCATTTTTTTGCTCTTAAAATTTGAAGTATTTTATTTGATACAATTAGATGTTTTAATTTTTTGAAATATGAGATTTTCACAATTTTATACAATAATTATTTTTTTTTTCACTACTAGTGTGTGTTTTTACAATCACAGCAAAGCAAATTGCTCACAAGATTAATTCTGGCTCTAAACTCCAATGTATTAGCTCAAACTGCCAAAGCGCAATTTTTAAAATTTAATTTTTCATCTTTGATAATGAATAACAACATCAGAAAGACCCATCTCTCCGATAAATCTATTAGGATGCTAAACATTTTTCATTAATTTTTTTTTTTCAGTATAAAATTTTTCTAATGAAGTAAAAATAGTTTCTACCTTTCAGTTAATTTGACAAGTCAGTTATTTGTGTTCTTGCTATATCAATAAAAAAGTAAATAAAATAATTGTTAGGCACATTTATTATTTTCTAGAAATTGAAACTCCAAGATTTTATTCAGCATTATTTTTTATATATTTATGAAATTAAGTCAGCTCGCTCTAAGAATTTAAAATTAACTTTCTCGATGAAATTAGTTAAGTTTTTAAATTAATATTCTTTATTTATTAATCAAATAACTGAATAGAAAAAGTCTAGAACTTTATTATAATGTTTGCTATAGAAAATCAGATTATAAATGCAACATATTGTCTGTTGGTTTATTATCTTATTAATATCTTCTATCAAGAAAAATACATCATCCTTTTTTTTTTTTAAAATTTTTTTAATAGAATTTGTAATAATATAATTTCGTTAATTGCTGCAAATAGTCATAACCAGTTGAAAGAT
The DNA here is from genome assembly GCA_021605095.1 of Caerostris extrusa. Taxonomy (NCBI): domain Eukaryota; kingdom Metazoa; phylum Arthropoda; class Arachnida; order Araneae; family Araneidae; genus Caerostris; species Caerostris extrusa. Next base: position 102,065 of record BPLR01003570.1, on the reverse strand, counting down.
GAATTATATATGGTGGATATGATTTTAAAAAGACAACACTAAAATCCAGATCCACAAAATCCTATTGCCCATGTTAAGTGAGTGTAGATGTTTTATATCATTGTTTTAAATAACTCATTTAAACCTAATTTCTCTGTTGTTGCAGGGGGAAATAAAAAACATCACCCATCTGATATGTTCAAGACAGACATCCTTGTACACCTAATCTAAATCTCAATAATTTATGCTACTGAGCATTTGTATTTAATTATATGTTTTTTATGCATACATTTGCTATTATAGATACTGTTATTTTAAATGATGAGAGGTTTTCTTACTTTCTTCTTTTTTTTTTTACTTTTAGACTACCGTTTCTGCATGACTCAGTATGTTTGAAGCTGAAAAAACAGTTCTTAAATTAAGTATTGAACTTGCTTCAACCACTCAAAGAGATCAGTTTGCTGAAAGGCCTCATTCTCTAATTAAAAAGAATGTAAGTTTATAATAACTTTTATTATACTCACAGTAGAATATTATATTCAACATACTGTGCTTTGAATTTTTGTAAAATATGTTTTATAATCTGCAAGCATACGTATTGAAGTCAAAAAGACTACACTCTTTTTCTTTTTTGCTGAAATTTCTAGAAATTTCTCCGCATTTCTAGATGGTACTTCCTGTACCTTCCTGTGTTATCATATAGGAGTGAAAAAACCACTTAAAAGTGAGAGTTCTATTCTGATAAGAGTGTTGGGTCTTTTTGATCTTGTGTGTGTGCTATCATTTTAGAAACATTTAATATATCAAAAATGGTAGCATAAGGGCATGAGCAGCAGAGACTGAGAGATCTTATCATGGATAGCGAATTAAATGATAGCTCATATTATTCACAATTTAATGGAATTTCTGAATATGATCATGAGACAGAATCAGAGCAGGAAGTAAATTTTGAAAATAAATGAAAAAAATAAATAAAAGTATTCCACCTTGAGTAAAAGTTACTGTAAAATACTATTAAATGTGCCAGTGAAGCAAAGTGTCCTATGAAATTAGCAGTCCTTCGGCTATGTAAAAGTGATTGAGAAAATCTATTAGAAATACATCTGCTGCTTGTGAAAAATATAAACCTTTAGTAAATAGACACTATTATAATATGCAAAAGTGGTTCTGTAAAACGTAATGATAAAAAATATGTTTATTACTAAAAAAGTGTCAAATTAGCATAATTTTTATGTATGGAAGAAAATTAAATTGAAATTCTGAACTTACTAGTCGTTTCATGCTCCATCTTTTAAAAATTTTCAAATGTAATTATAATCAAAAACATAGATTTTATTATAATTTGATAATATTTTAACTGGAAAATAATATTTATTTTACATATAAGATGATTAAATGTGTTGATAAGAGTAAAAAAAATAAAAAGGTGAATTATTATTTTCTATTTTGAAATAACTATTTAAGTTAAAGTAATATTTGTCTCATATGAAAAAACATTAAAATATTATGAGTAATTTATTTTTATTTTAAAGAGTAATTTTAATATATAGTTCATGAGAAATTGGCATAAAAATTGGGATTGAATCAACCCCATACAATTTTTGGAAGCCTCGCATTTTGTTTGCTAGATTAATTTATATTAATTATTAACATTTATTTCATTATTTTTTCTATACTCCGTTAATATATGTTAATTTTTCAGTCTTTGCATATTGCTGAATTGTGTGATAAATTTGTTCAAGATTCAAAGACTCATTAATTCTTCAGCCTGCATCTCTAGATATTGCTTTTAATAAAGAAAAACCAGATGAAGAATTGGTAAATTGTTTTTATATATTTTATTTTATAGGGGAAAAAAACCCTTAATACATATAATTCCTTCTCGTTGACTTCTTAAGATAATGTATGTAATATTTTATCAAAAATTTTGATGAATATATATTTCATTTTATACAAATTTTAATATCCTCATTTATAGCACCGATAATAATAATTATATCATTGTATCCAATTAGCCACATCAATCTAAAATTTATTACACTATATAAATAGTTTTCTGTTAAAATTTAATTATATATCGTTTATATATTGAATTGAATTTCGGTATGCTATTGTTAGTTATTTTAGGCATTCTTTTGGGGCTTAATAAGGTGTATGGAATTTTATAATAAAAAGGATTTTATATTTTAGAAGTGTTGTTTTTATTTAACGTAATTAAGCTATTTTTTTCTATATGTATTGCATATGTTTTTTTATATAATTTCAAGTGCATTTAAAATAACATTTTTAATATTCTACCAAAAAAAAAAAAAAAGTGTTTACAGAGATAAATGAATATATATATATATATTCAGGGGGCTATCAAAATAATGGAAACACTTGTAAATAAAAGTGACATTTTTGAATGTGTTCCGTAAGCATTAAAATATAATAATAGCTACCATTTTTTTTTAGAATAGAAATTTATATATTCTGGTAGTAATGTGGTAGCTTTATTGAAGTTCTTGAAGTCTTGGATTTATTTCAAATGTGTCAGATATTTCAGATTTTCAAACAGGCCAAATTGTAGGAGCCCGTCTAGATGGAGCAAATGTAACCGAAACATCCCAACTTTTAGGCGTTTCTAAAGGTACGATGTCTAAAGTCATGACAGCATACACACAGCGTGGCAAGACTAGCTTGGCAAAGCAAAAAGAGTGGACAGAAAGAGAAGATAAGTGAAAAGAAACCGATGGGTATTGAAGCGGATTGTGATGTCTCAAAAGCGAACAATTTCAGCAAAAGTGACCACAGAGCTCAATCAGCATCTGGATTCCCCAGTGTCAACCATTACACTTAGAAGGCACCTTCATAAACAGAACATTTACGCCAGAGCAGCAATTCCCAAGCCACTTGTAACAGATATTAACGCCAAACGTCGTCTACAGTGGTGCCACACTCACAAAACCTGGTCGATTGATAAGTGGAAGAAAGTAATGGGTCTGACGAAGCGTCTTTCACACTTTTCCCTACAACTGGACGGGTGTACGTTTGAAGGACACTTGCACAAGCGTATGATCGTGATTGTCTCCTTCCAACTGTCAAGCATGGAGGTGGATCTATCATGATATGGGCAGCCATGTCGTGGTTTTCTGCTGGACCAATCGTAACCCTGAAAGGAAGGATCACTGGGGAGAAGTATAGAGAAATTTTAGCTGACCAGGTCAATCCTATGATGCAAACATTATTTCCTGCAGGAGATGGAATTTTTCAGGATAATAATGCACCCAACCATGCAGCGGGACTTGTCCAATCATGGTTTGATGAACACGAGAAAAGAAGTTAAACATCTACCTTGGCCCGCACAGTTACCCGATCTCAATATCATTGAACCGTTATGGTCTATTTTAGAGCATTCAAATGGCATCACTTCCAGAACTTTCACAATATCTAAATGAAGAATGGTACAATATTCCTCTAATTTTTATTCAGCACTTGTATAAATCGATTCCTAGACGAATCCAAGCTGTATTACATGCCAAAGACGGTCCTACACCATACTAATAAAGGATTCTTTATAAATCTATGGTGTTTCCATTATTTTCATAACCCCTTGTGTATGTATATATATATACATACATATAATTTGGGAATTTTGAAATTTCTAAAACGTTAATTATTGTAATTTTTAAAGTGTAAATATAGTTCTTTTTAGATTGTACATTGTATGGCTTATTTGAATTCATTAGTTCTATAGAACACGATAATGAATTCAACATCACTTATTTAATACAAAGATATCTTGAAATTAATTTTTTTATATTATAATGCTTAGTAAATGTTCTTTGTTTTTAGGGTATTCATATAAAATCAACTTACTCTGGGTGCATATCATTGGAGGTATAAAAGATCAGGTTTGTATTGTTACTCATTTGTTATTTTTTTTTATTTCAGTTTGGTTTTTGTCTTGATAATTTATTTTTATAAGAGTTTTTATTACGAAATTTTTTTTTTTCTATTATTTAAAAGGTGTCATCTAAAATTAAATAATATTAGTGATACTTTAAGTGTTTTTTGTTTATATAAAAACAGTTTTATTTATTTATTTATTTTTCTATTTGATTAGACTCCTGCAAAATCTTGCAATAAAGTGGAGAAAGGGGATGAAATTGTACAAGTTAACTATCAAACAGTTGTAAGTATAAATGCAATTAATAGACATGTTTTTTTTTAAACTTCTAGTACATAAATTTTAATTCAAGATTATTGTGAGATAAATGTTTAAAAAATTGAATTGTCAAATATAAGTTTTTTTTATTCAATTACATTTTATATGCAATACAAATGTTTATAATTTAAATAATATACTATAATATATTAAAAACAGCACAAGTTCTACTTAATTAAGTTTTAAAATATGAAAGCTGCACTATTAATTGCTCATGTTAGTTGGTTGCAGCTGTTTATCAATTATTTGTATTTTAGGTGTTTGGTTTTTTGCTGAAAAATTTTATAAGAATTTCAATGCTACTCATTGTCAATATTTGTGTCTTGCTTCACAGATAAAATAATTAAAATTAAATATTGTCACTCACCTAAGATGTTTTGATTGTTCCTTATTTAACGCCTAATTCAGGTGAAGATTTTAGTAGTATTTTATGTAATTTGTATATAATGTATAATATATAGTAGAATTTAAGTAATATATTTTAGAATTTAGGTTGTGTCTTAAAAAACTGCATATTGCATAGCTGAAATTTATAATAATATCAAGTAGTGCAGTAAATTTTCAAAACATTTAAAAGGATTTTTTTATTAAAAAAAAGTTATTTAATTTAAAAATTTTGTTTCCAATTTGTGTGCTGAAATTATTTATTACCAATTAGATATTTTATAGGAAAAATATAATTTTTTATGTACATAATGCTGCACCTTGTGTTGAAATGAAAATGTAAGCATTGTAAGTGCAAAAGCTTTTATGTACAAATACTGAACTTATCCATTAAAGTCTATCCTTTAAGTTAAGATCTCCAGAAGTTTTTTTTTTATTAAGTAAAAAGGCCACAACAATTTTATTTGCATTATAAAATATTAGTGAGTGTTTTTTTTTTAATTAAAAATCATAAAAAGTATTTATTTTAATTTTAATCAAGATTCAAAAATAAATATTAATGAATTTTTTTTTTTTTTTTGGTATAAATTGTTGCTCAACTCTTAGTTCTTGCATAATAATTTTTTTTTTAAAATTAAGTTTTATTCAATGAACAAAAAGTGCTCCTAATGCTTGAGTTTAATCAAACATTTATTTCATTCTTTTTAACTAAACTCAAAAATTTTTCTCAGTATTTGTTATAATGTGGAATTATTAATATTGCAAGTATTATAAAAAGAATAAAATTTAATTCCACTATTACAGTTTTTTATTTTCGAAATTTACTACAATCAGTCTATGCATTTTTTGGTTTTAAGACTTTCAGCTTGATAGTAAAATCTGCTTCTAATTTTCTTTAAATAAAAATGGCAAATGCTTGATTGTGAATAAATTCTGTGATAAATATATTGGGTTCTTTAGCCTTTTCTAAGAAGTATGTTGAGCCAATGAGTTTTGAGAAACATAGCAACAGGCTTTTAAAATAAAAATTTCTAACCTCATTATAGAACTCTACTATATTATTTTGATTTAAATTGCTATTACTTAAGTACATTACTTTCACTCCAATGGCTAAATTTCATTTTTTTCCTTTTTTCCGTGAGCCTTTTGTAATTGACAAAATAGTCAATTTCTTTACTATAACTGGATATAATTGATGATTTGAAAAAAAAAGACTAAGTTCATAAACAGTTATTTCAGATTCGTAAAATTTGCAGAAAGAGAAGGATATTGAAAAATAAATAAATACAAGAATAAATAATACTAGTGAATTTTCAAAAGATTATCTTATTTGCATTGATATGCATATTACATGAAGAATTATTAGAATTAAATAAAAGGAAAGGATTTTAAAAAAGTGTGCTGCTGTAATATACAGTTTACGGTTGTTAATGATCATAAACACCTATTTGCTATTTAATATTTTATGTGGGTTTTATTTTTGCATAATTTTTAATTTGTGCTGCTTTTTCACATTGGTTTTTCATTTACTGCATTTCTCAAAAAATATCTATGAAAAATATTTGTATCATCAGTAGAAAATAATAGCAATTTAAATAACAATTTGCAGGGACAGCCTGCTCAACAATTGTAGAATTATTTACTACCACAATAGATTCGATTCCATTTTTCATTTCAATGCTGCTGAAGTGCATAATCAGACAGAAACCAAAGCATTTCTTCCAATTTCTGAACTTTTTTCTTCAATTTTTTTTTCATTTAAGAAATTGAAAATGCCTTCTGTGTTATCTGCACTTTTAACTAAGAATAAAAGTCCATTATCATATTTCTCTTATTCTATCAAAATATGTTATTAATAAGGGATAGAATTTTTATCTTGCAAATTATCACTGCCATCTGCAAATAGAAAATGGCTTGTCATTACAGCCTCAAATAATTCCTGAAATTGTATTGAAGTTTTTTTCCTTGCACAACTGTATTTCTCAACAATTTTTGAGAATAAGTATTTAACATGATCAGGAGTAAATATTTGTATGTTATGTTCAGTGCATAATAATTATTTATATAATATTATTATTTATATAATATTATTTATTTATATATATTATAATAATATGTAATAATTATATATAATATTATTTATTTATATATTTATTTTGTATAATAATTATGTTTAGTGCATAAAATATTCAAATAAAGATTTTGAGTTAATAATTCTTGAATGCTTTTTTTTTCCCTTGAAAAAAACCCAATGTTTTTCTGTGGTCTTTGCATTTTTCTTGTGGATTTTAAAAGTCGCATGGCTGCAGCAATCATTGTGATATACAAAATTAAAATTTTTTTAAATACTCAGAAAAATGTTATATTTTTAGAAACATGAAATTTTTTTGCAGGCATGAAATTTCAGTAGAACAAGATTCTTTGCACTTCTAACTACTTTCCTCTTTTTGAACAGGAATTCTGTTATGCTGACTTTGATTAATGATTTTAATAATTCATACTAGTTTATTACATATCCAAGGTTATATAATTCACTTTATTTCACAAAAAAGAAAAATATTTTTAAAAAATGAAGTAAAATATGTCAACACAAAAACTGGAATTAAAAAGTGTTTATTTCAATGTTTGGAACTTTGTAGTACAAGTTATGCTGATTCAATGTGAGGCAATTTTCTTTCTCTAACTTAAGGGTTATTGTAAATCAGCAACTTGTGTAAAAACGAAGATCTCAAAATCATAAAAACTAGGTTCTGAACTGTTTCAAGAAGTTCTTCTTCTTGTATCATAGGTTCATCTGTTGCCTGTTGGAAAGTTTGCTTGAGAATACAAACCAGATTTTGATATTGAATCCAAAAAATATTTTTGGAAAATTAATGAAAGTTTTTTTTTTATTACTTCATGTAAAAAAGATAAAACTGATCTTAAAAACATTTCCGTATTAGTTTTTTTCCTGTATTTCTTGATTGATGAAAATTTTTATTTTCAGTAAGGATAATCCATATTAGTTGGCATCTCAGTACCTATAAGGAAAACTGGTTTTAGTGAATCAATATCATTAACATGACAGTCTGTGGTAAAGCCTTATTTTGCTTTGTGCTACACAAATATCTGCAAATCTTTTGCTGGCTGTTGACTATATGGACTCTAATTTTAAATTTAACAAAATAATCAAAAGTCAGGCATTTATTATTCATTAAATTAATATTTTATGTTTTCAATTTGGTAACACTTTTTAAAATATTTTTATCTTGGTTTCTTTTGTTTGATAAAGAACTTACATTTTGAAAACATTTTATCCTTTTCTCAAACTTTATTGCAATATAAATCTTTATTCTGTGGTGAATTATTTTCAGATCGGCTGGCAGCAAAAAAAACTTGTGACGGCAATGACGGAACATTCAATGGAATTGCATTTGACTTTAAAAAAGACCCCGTCACATAAACATTCTTGGAGAAGTAATATTAATTTATGTTTTCCTTTTTTATTATTTATTTTCATTTATAATTGCACTTTTATTTTATTGCCTTTTTGTTTTTTCATTTATTGTGGATCGGGCTCTATTCAGAAAAAATTACCTATTTAAATTAATGTTAAAAAAAACTTGTCTTGCAACGGAGGATTCTTCAGAAACATTCTTATAGAGCATTCGAAGAAAAAATTTTACTTGCAATTATAATAAAATTAAAATACTGTAAAAATTAGAGAAGCAATGCTTTTTGATCACAATTTTTTTTCATAAATGCATTTATGGACTAGTTTGTAAAATAAATTATTATAGTTGAAATTATATTTCAGTGACTATTATTCATGCAGTTAACAAGAAAACTATCGCTCACTGGATGCTTATATATTTTTGCAATCTGAAGTAAATTATCTTGGTAACTTTAGAAATTATTTCCCATATAAAATGACCAATATGCTTAATATAAAATTTTCTTTCGAAAAATTTAGTTATTTTTAAAGAAATTTATTTTGAATTAAGTTGTGCTAAATCCTCTGAAAGTATTGGTTTCTCAAATTAAACAATGTAATTTTTATAAAACAAGCATTTAGTTTAGAGTGACAGGCATGTAGTATTTTATCAAATTCCTTTGATAAGTGAATGAAGTATTGGAATTGAATGATAAAGCCAATTAAAAAAAAATTCTAAAATCTTTTGTTCAAGTATTAGCTTGAATGAGTTCTGATATATTAAAATTCTACTATTTCTTGAAATGACTTTTTACATTTTGAGAAATGTTAAGAGTGTGCTCTGATTTAATTTGTCTTTTAAAAAAAGAAAAAAGAATGTTAACTGTATTTTTATGTCAATATTTTTGAAATCATAAAGAAAAAAAAATTGTTTCAGGTAATTATTTTAAGACCTTATCGAATCCCAACTAAAAGACAGTTAATAAATGCCATAAGTGGTCAGATGATAATAGGCTGTGCTGTCCTGACACATGTTCTACTTCAAATGAAAGTGAATGTTTAAGGTAACAGTTTTATGAAATTACTTTTCTAATGCATTATTTATTGGCTTATTGATAGATTCTTTTTAATCTAAAGTGATTATTCTTTATTTTATACAAATAAGAAATAGTAGAACTATTAAAATAATGCTGTTTTTTTTTTTTTTTTTTCTATTTATGCAAAATATACTATTTTCAAGTAATTTATGGTTTGCTTAATACCTGCAAAGTATACTGCTTGCAATGCTTGATCTATCACATGTGAAAATTTTTAGTTAAAATAATTTTATGTTAAAACAATTTAAGAAATAAGCATACTTAAGTGGATAAACTATAACATGAAAATGTTTTTTTTTTAAATGGCAAACATGAATTGTTTTCAAAAGATTTACTTCTTAATATATTCAGAATAAAGAATTATTGTTAAGTCAAATTATCTAACTTTTCACGGGCCCAATTCTTTTTTCTAAGAACTTGAAAAGTTGCCTTAATATTATATTAATAAAGCTTTTTGGAATAATTTTTTTTTTTTTAACATGCTTAAATTTAAAATAAGAAATTAAATTGCATTAATTGACATATATATATATATGTTGACTTCAAAAAAGGTGTGGGTTTTTTTTTTTTGGTTTTTTTTTTGTATTATTGTTTTCTTAGTTTAATCAAATTCTTTTAAAATAGTTGATTTTAAATTAAGTCAAGGGAAATATTAAGGAGATAAAATATAGTTAGAAACGTAAGATAAAAATGAATGTATAGACTGTATGAAGTAGAAGGTGAAGGTATAGTGTATCATTATGTTTGATTATTGTACAATTTATAAAGAAGCTTAAAATTAATAATTTAATTTCACTTTAAAAAGCATTGTTATTTTAAATCAATTATATTTTTGTGAATTATTTGTTTAGTTATATGGTTTAAATGATATTGCTTTAATTTGTATTACAGAGATGATTTTAATGAAGATGAAGATGACTCTGCATTTTTACCTGCTTCTGCCAATCACTTGATTTTAAATGATCCGTCCCTTCAACTTAGACTGTATTCAGGACCATCAATGGCAACAGTACAACGAAGGGCAACTGTTAGTGGGGCATCACCTACTATATTAAAACCTCCTATCAACATTGAAGATTTAGTTAATGGTGTTCCAAATGTGAAAACAAATGATACTTTTGTGCGGAGTATATCATATGATCCAGCTGGTTCTAAATTTAATTCGAAATTTGGTAGTGTGTTTTCCGAAAATGTCAATTGCATTGAACCATGTAAAAATAACCCAAATAAAGAAAAAAAAGAAACTCCTGATAAAAGTGCTGATCAGCCTGCTGTTGAAACTGAACCAGTTACAGATTTTAATCCTCCATCTACGATTTACTCATATGATACATGTTCTAGTAATGATATAAATCCTGCTCTGGTACTTGAAACTTTACCAGTTCATGAAGAAGAATATACTGTCCTCGAAAACAAAAGCTTAAATAAAGTTGATGACTATCTTGTATTACAAAAGGAGCCGAGTACCAACTTTATAACTCGTGAAAAGGAAAAACATTGTTCATCTGCTGAAGCTAAGGAATCTTGCACAGGTAGGAAAAATTTAAATGCTATTATAATTATTAATGTTCATTTAGTTTTAGTAATTTAGATTTATAATTAATTCTTTTCATCCAAGTTGTTCATACAAAAGAGATTTTAGTGTGGGATGAGATAATGGTTGAAATTTTGTTTCAGTGATTGATCATGATTAGTTTTGATATTTATCAATAAAATAAATCAAGATATAACTTATGATGTAGGATAATAACAGTCAAAGGGTAAATAAAACTTTCATTAAAAAAGAAGTGTGTCAACTAAAATTTTAAGTAATTTAAATAATATATATTGATTAAATTTTTATTTTTGTGAGAAAAAATATAAAAAAGTAGTTCAAATAATAAAACCTTACCTTGCATTTTTAATAAATCTTACTCACACAATGAATAAATAAATAAAACTTTGATGATATATGTTACATATTCACTCCTTTTTTCTTAAATGTAAGAAATATAATATATATTTTAGATACATATTTATTAGATATATTTATTGTATGTTTTATTTTTTTATCTAATTTTATTACTCTTGATTGCATTTTTGTAAATTCCCTTATGTATGTAAAAGTTCTTAAAAAAAAAAAAAAAAACTATCTTCTTTGTATCAAGAATTCAGTATGCATTAACAGATTTAACTATTTCAGTCAATTCTAATATAAGATGGTTGGAAAATATGTAAACAATATGTATTAAAAACATTCGTGTAAATATGTGAATAATTGTTTATATTAGGTTTAATATTTTTTTAGAATCATTATTTTACTTGCTAAGTAAAAAATGCTTTTATTTTTCAATAATATTCCAATTATATCCGTTTGAGCAAAAGACTAAAATATCACAACATTTATTCATCCATGGCTAAATTTTGGTAAAGGATCTACCAAAAGTTAAAAAAAAAAAAAAATCATAATATGTTAATATTAGAATTTTTTGGGCTGCTTAAAAAAAAAAATTTGTGAGCCTTACATAGAAATAGTAATAATTATATTTGTGCTTTCAAATACAGTTAACTTAATAATTGTTTTCTAGAATTTTGATTATCACTTTATATATGTGTCTTTTGTTGTTTATTGTGCTTATATTTATTAAACTTTATATTTATTAAAAATTTGTTATGTTAGAATTTTATAAAACTGGAAACATAACAAGCTTAATTTGGCTTCATTAATGATAGTATTTCAATGTTTTGTATTTTATTAGTATTAAAAAATTGTACTGAATTGAGGCAGAATTTCAATCCTCCCAATTTTTTTTCTTAATATACTTCAATTGCTTCTGAATTGTACTGTTATACTTAACTGTACTAATTTTTTCAACTTTTAAAAATGACAAACTTAATTTATATTTAGAGGAGAATGGATGTTTTTACAGTATCTTTAATTGAATGAAAGGAGTTTGAGTAAAAATTATGTAAAATAAAAGTCATTTTTAAGTGTAAGAATTCAAAAAACAAAGCTGTCAGGAAAAGTATACTATGAAGGGGAAACAAGTTAGTCTATCATGTTATTAAAAACTTCATGTTATCTTTCTTCATGCTTTTTATCTAGTTATAAAATATATCAGAAAAATTAAACAAAATATTTCTTAAAATGAATAATTACAGTTTTTATGAACCAAATCAAATTAAAAATATGAACTATATTTATATAAATGTGAATGATAACAATATTTCTGACATACATGGAAATTTCAATTGTTACTTTGATATGACTTTTTAAGGTCAAAAGTTGCTGTTAATTTTTAATTAAAAAGAAAGTTATTGCAACATTTTGGGATTAAAATAAATGATTTATTTTAAAGATTTTTAACTTCTTGTTTGAGTTACCTATTTTTTATCCCTATTATTTATTTAATCTTCTTTAAATATTCAATGTATAAAATCATTTCTTTTCAGTTCCGTCAAATATTGATATTACTGCAGCAAAACATAACATTATATTATATGATTGGGAAGGAGTTGACACAGAATTTTGTGGCCGACGACCTAGTGCTCATGACATATCAAATGAAATAGCTGGAATTAAAGCCAGTGAAATTAATCCTGTTTTATTAAGAAGAGCCTCAAAACTTGAAACTTCACCCATGAATACTGTAAGTTTTAAGTAATAATCTTAAGAATTTGTTTTCAGTTTACCTAATTTTAGATTGATATTATACAATCTTTTTTTTGTGGTACTTTTGCTTTTTGTTCACCAAATAATATATATAATATATTAAATTATTAGATTATAATATAACAAATTATATTTTTTTAGGATACTTTTCAAGAAAAACATATTGGAGATATTGGCAAGTAGGTGATTTTATAATAAAACATAACACAGTGAACAAGACAATTTAGTAAAAATGAACTGTTTTTGTTTTTGAATTGCTTCACATTTCCGGGCATTTATCAGTTTTCTAATGTTAAAATATTTTAAAATGTATTTTATGTGAGCTTGTTTTGTACATTTTTAGTTATGGTCATTTTTTATTTTTGTTTTTATTATTTTTTTTTTAGCTATCAGGTTGTTGTTATTGCTGGAGTCCCTCAAAGATGTGTTCCTTCATCTAAAGAAGGGAAAGAAAAAAATAAGGGATTTGAATTATCTGTAAGTTGCTCTAATAATTGTATTTAATCTTATTGGAACACTTGTAACAATATAAATATTTTATTTTTGATATTGAACGTGTATATCTATATCTATATATATATGTATATTTCAGTCACATCAACACAGAGTGAAAGATAGTTTTGTTGGAAAGTTTAGTAAGTATTTGTTTTTGATATTTTTCTTATTTTTTATAAGTTTCAATTCACAATATTCTGTTACTAATATTTTTTTTTTTAATTCACAATATTCTGTTAATATTTTGAATATAATTCCCTTTATGCTGTGAAAATTGTGAATACAATTCCCAATAAACTGTTAAATAAAATTTGACCAAACAGCATAATTTGAAAGTTTTTATTAGTACTTTGGAACAATTACAGGAATTGTTTGAAGGTATATGTAATTCTATAATGCTCTCTCTCTCTTTTTTTAAAGAACTTGTTTTATAATTCTTTATATGGTTAAAAGTCCTGTTTTTTTTTTACAATAACTTAATTTAAAAAATTGTTTTTGATAATCTATTATGGGCTGTTGAAACTTATTTTCTAATGAGCAAATAATGAACTAATTATTATGTAATAATAGTAGATATTATTGACTGGAAATTATGCTAGTCTTTTATTATATGTTTTCAAACCTAACAAATTAGCTTTACTTCTTAACTTATTGATTGGCTACGCAACCATCTAATTCAGCAAATGCTGTTTCAGCTTTTGCTGAATAAGAAACTTGGTAATTAGGTTTCTAATTAAAATTAGAAGTCTTTTCTATGATTTGAGGTGGCTTGACTTGCAATAAAAGTTCTAAGTAGATTTTTGTCATTGAATACAATTTTTATATGTTCAATTATCAAGTATTTTAAAACATTGTGTATATTTTTCTTCAAATTATGATTATTGGAACGAGGAATACAATTTCCTTTTAAACTTCATTATATTTAAATGCCTTTTATACTTAGATTTATGTTTCTTTAAAAAAAAAAAAAAAAAGTTGAAAATTTGCAAATTAATTTCACATATATATAATTCTTTATGGTGTTTTAGTTAGGGTTAGATGTACAAAATAATCATATATAAATTTTCAGAATTTAAATATAGGTATTAAAAATCTTTTTTTTAGGTAGTAGACGTATTTCTTGCAAAGACTTAGGAAAAGGCGATTGTGAAGGGTGGCTTTATAAGTTGAAGGAAAGAAAAGGCTTTTTCCCATCTGGTCATCATTGGGTTAAACGCTGGATTGTCCTAAAGGATCATTTTTATATTCTTATAAAGATGAAGATGTAAGCAAATATTATTTATGTAATTATATTTTATTGTAATATTTGTAAATTACCCAATAAATTTATTTAGGATCAGATTTCCTTCTTTTTTTTTTGTTTTTGTTTTTAAAAGTTAAATAAACAATGTGTTGCTTTTGCTATTTTCAATCTGACAGTGAATAGTTTGAAGTAAAATTAGGAATTCATCATTAAAACAGTGTAAAAGTAGACATCTAATCAATACTAGAATGTTTTGATAAAAAAATTAATTTGAAATTTAAGTTATGTCATAAATTTTATTAAATATTTCATTTTTTTTTTTTTTTTTTTATTTTTGTCATTAAAGAAATGAAGGAAAATGTCAATATACCTCACTTTTGACACTCAGTTTTTTTTTTTTATGTTAGTTTTTCAGGAATGAATAAATATAAATATATTCTTTTATAACTGAATACACGTATTCAGTTATAAAAGAATCTGAAGTTGTAACAGATGATTTACTAATTAAGTAAACCTTAAGTAATTTATGTAATTAAGTAAGTTTTGGTGATAGATACATTTTCCTTAGATTATTTTTTTCTCTATGTATTTATCGTATGATTACTTTTATTAATTATATAATATTTTATTAAAAAGTATATATTACTTATTAATTTAATTAATAACCATTTTTACTGAATATTTTATGTGTAGTTTCATATTTTAAAATGTCAACTTTGCTTTAAAAAGTAGGAAGCAGTATTTATGTACGTTCTTCAAAATTTTATTCAAATTTTTAACCCCAGTTTCAATTACAGGATATTAAAGCAGAAAGTCTCATCTCATTACCAGGATCAACTGTTTCTCCTACGACAGAATGCAAAAACTAAAAAAATAGTAAGATTTTTCTCTGCTAAATATATTTTTGTTTTATAGTAGTTATGAAATAGTTTTTTTATAATAACATGCTTTAATTTTCATTTTAGTGTCTTTAAAGTTTCTCAGTATCAAGTGACTTTTTTTTCTTTGCCACAGAATCCCAGAAAGATTTAGCTAAGTGAGTTAATTGAAAATAATCAATTGAAGTGAAAATAATTTATATAAATTGTATTTAAAAAATAATTTTTTTTCAAATTTTGATAATTATATGAATGTCAGTCATGGTAAGATTAAGAATTGTCTTAAATTTTATTAAGTAATTACTATCTTCAAAAAAACATTTTATTACTTACCAAAATATTTTCACAGGATCAACTGTTATGAACTGCATTCATACTCTTTTCTATTACACATGGTCCTATATATAATTTTTAAGGTAGTGCATGAAGAAGTAATCTCTAGATTACTTTTCTTTCAACCACATTTTTATTTTATTCTGTACAAAATAAAAATACTTTTGAATAAGCATTTTTAAAAAATTAAGAAAATTAAATAATTTAAAAACTATTTCAGTACCAAATTTATTTTTGTTTTTATTAAAACAGTTTAAGAATAATAGAAACTAAAATAAAAAAAAAAAATTACCCACAGGATTTTTGGGCGATTTGCAGTCTTGTAAATATTGTTATAAAGACATTTTGATCATTATGGGGTAAATCCTCCTAAAATCTTTATATAAATCTCTTTTTTTTTTTTATATATATTGTTGAAATTCATTATTTTTACATTGTAGAAGGAAAAAATTAGTATCAACAGAATAATTTAGAGTGTATTAGTATTATTTAGAGTATTATTAATTTAGAGTATTTTAGTGTATCAAAATTAATTTAAATTCTAGGTTTTCTAGTTTTATAGTCTTTCTTAAGTTAATGAAAATAGCTTTTTTGTTTTATGAAAATAAGTTGTTTTTTATTTTCGAATTTATTTATATTGCTGGATTGTTGCAACTTCACCTGTTTGGCAACGTTTTCATCCTCATGGGAACATATTTAAACATCACAGGGATTATTTTTTTTACATTTCATTCTATATACAGGCTTTGAACTGGGTAAATTTTTTAAGGAAAAAGTGCACTCTCAGCTTATATTCGGAAATACATGGTATATGAAATGATTGTAAGAGTGTAATAAAAATTGTACATGAAATATGAATGGGAGAACTTTTGGTAGAAATTATTAAAAAAAATAATAGGTTGCTCTTATATATTCTTATGAATTATGAAATCATGCTACCCAAAATTTCAGAATTTGGGAAAATTCCAAAATAGATATTAATGATCAATTATTTCAGTAAATTTTCACCATTATACTTTTTACAATTAATGTCTCACTGGAAATTTCAGTTATATTTTATGCTAGTTGTAAAAGTTTTGTGGAAGATCAAGATGAATTTATTGAGTGATTGAGCCTTACTTAAAGGCCCAACTTTTTATGAGTGAGCCCTACTTCACTGTGGAATAACCTTTATAAATGTTTGCTAACCAGACATGATATCAATTTTTGCTTGGTAAACCGATTCTAAGAAACAAAAGGGCTATCTGTCCATTTTGAGTCTTTGACTAAATTAACTAAATCATTAATAAGAAGTTGCAATCTCTAATTAAGAATGTGACAAAGAAGGTGCAACTGCTTCAAAGACAAAACTATTAAAGAAGCTGCATCTTCATTTTTTGTGTGTGTGTGTCCTTGTCATTCAAGAACTGAAATCGCCTGATTAGTTCAAGTGGTTGCACTACTGTAGATTATTCAGATTAATGAAGTATAAAAATTGTATTCTTTTATGCATAAAGCCTGTTTTAAGTGTATTTGTTATTAGTCAAAACACATTAATATGTAGCACAGAAAATCCACATGTGTTTCTTTTAGTCTTTTACATTCACCAAAAATTGGAGTCTGGTGTACTATGTCCCATCAAAAGATAATAGCCTCATTTTTTAAAAAATCAGATTGTGTATTCATTTAGCAGTTGATTGCATTTTTAAGACGATGAGCTGATTTACTGGTTTCAGCTGACTGTTTGAATTTAAAGAAATCTGGTTTTCATTCCATACCATATTTCATAAGGTCATCTAAAAGTACAGTTTATGCATAAAATGCACATTCTGTTACTGAACTCAAAGCAAATATGGGAAAGGAGATTAAATAAAATAAGCATGCATTTGATAAAATAGGTCTAATATTATGGAAAGCACATTCGTGTGCTTGAGTAAAAAGGTCACATTTTGAACATATAGTAAGACAATGTTCAAAGTTTTGTCTTTTCTGATTCCCAGAATAATTCCTCTTTCAATTTAGTTCATTTTTGTAGTTTTATTTATTTTAGTCTTTTTACATATGCGGTGTATTTTTTAATTATCCTTTGAGATCATATAGATTTTAACACAAAACAGAAGGCTTTTGTATAATTTTCAATTGAAACACTTAAATAAAATCCTAAAATGAATTTTTATCTTTTATTGATTTTATCTTAATTCTAAAAAACTAATTAAAATGAGTATGTTTTTATGATTTAATAACTTTGTTGATTCTTCATAATTGGTATGTTCATTGATATTTTCCATGAATTGTAGGATGTTTTAAAAACGTTTGCATCTTTTTTATTAATGAATTATAGATTATTATCTTATGTATTAGCTAATAAAATATTCATGAGTTTGTTACTCATTAGGGATATCATTCATAAAAATGAATAATAAATTTGAAGAGCATATTTCAAAAGAAAAAAATTTTTCACAGCAAAGAAATAAATATACTATTTTCTTGGGTTGTTTCTTAAAAAAACACATTAATATGTAGCACATTAACATTAAAAAAAAAAATGCAGTGATATAGATGCATTTTAATCAGCTTTAAATTGATTAAAATGCATCTATTACTACTATTTTTTTTCACACAAGCTTTACTTTTTTCATAATGTATCATTTTATAAATCTATTCTTAAGTTTGTGAAGAAACAGCCATCATCAATCATCTGTAGTTTGCTACCTTCTGAATTTTAACAGAATTTGAAATTTATGAATTAATTTAATAAAAATAAAATAAACAATATTATAAAATTTCTTTAATGCATGAAAAGAATAATGCTTGCTACTTAAAAATTTGAAAATCTTTTATTTTATCTGTAATAAAATTTTATATATTGTTTTTATGAATGTATATAATTTGAAATTTATTTCATAATGTGTCCTTTTAAGACATTTATATTTATGATTTTTAAAAATATTTATTGCTATCTTTTTGCTTTCAACAACGTTTTAAAAATTATTTATTGATATTTTTACAGTTGGATGAATAAGATGGGTTTAGCAGCTATAGCATATGATGCATCTGCTGATATTACAACTAGCAGTTTTACAAAACCAGCGATTATTCTAGGTGTAGCTAGTAAGTGTTATATAATTTTTTGATTTAATGTATATATTATGGCATTATTTTTTTTATATATATTTAAATTATACTTTAATTGAAACAGCACATTTTTTTTTTTTTTTTCGAAATGTGCAATAAATATTAGGGTATGGGAAGTAAATTTTGTCATTTATTAATCACTTAATGCATTTTTTAAATTGTTCAATTTCATTTTAATTAACCAGATTTATTAATTTGAGAAAAAAAAATAAACCCCTGCTTTTAAATTTTGTTCAGTCTCCAATTTTTAAGTAGAGTGCTGTTAGTAAAAGGACATTTTTGTATCAAAAGCATATTTATTGAGACAAAATATAATAAAACTTCTGTTCTCATCTTTTTGTTACATCTTAAACTGCTGTAGTGATATATTTATTTTTAAACATTGACTTGCAATTAACTATTACTTATGATAGAAAAAATTATTAAAATTTAATTTTTATTATTAATTTTGCCTTTTGCATTTATATATACAGTGCCTCACAAAAGTTTTTGCAAATATGTGAATATGATTATAATTCCAATGGAAAAGAAGGAAGAATAATTCCTTTTAATACAGTATCTTTTATTAGATACAATATTTTTCAAATTTTAATAAATATTAGTCTAAATAAATCTCGCATGATTTTTATCGAAATCAAATTTGTCTACTAACTTGTTGATCATAGTTGGGAAATACTTTTATAAACATATCTTGCCATATGAAAAAGGTTGTTTAGACTAATCTGATTTTTATTTAGCGTTCATTTATATATTTGGAATATCTCCATGATTAGACAAGTAAATGCTTGCCTAAATAGCTGAAAATTCTCAAATTCGTTATTAATTTGTACTGAGAGAAAAGTCTCATGATGAAAAATTTTATCAAACAGATTAAGTGACCCATACTTTTTTTCCTATCGTAAAAACATAAAATTACCAGTAAATCAAGATCTGCGAAGTCTTATAAAGCTGTCTCATTGAAATGAAGCTAATCATCATTTGAAAAATATATGAATGTTCACAATTATCTGCTGCACAACTTTCAGGAGAAATTTTGTAGAATAAGTGTAAATTCAAGAATCGTTTCAGAGTAATTCATTTGGTCAGATATCATTGCAGAGAAGGAAATTCCATTAGTTTAAGGAATTGAAAACTTTTAATTTTACTTGCCAGAAACATGGGAAAAAAAAAAATGTGCTTATAGTGTTATATTTGCTAATGAAAAAAACAAATAAAATGTGATTAAAAGAAAATGTGATAAATTTAGAGCCTGTGGTTACATAATGGTTATTAGAAAATCGAAAGAATTATAAAATGAGAACTTATTCGATTTTTAAGCAGTTATGGTATATGTGTTGTCATCTCTTTGAATAGATAAGTTCAAATTTATTGATTGCACCATGGATCAGTGAATATATATTAACAGCTTAAGTGAAACTTTAAAATAATAATTAGAATTTTCAATGTACAGAGACTCAAGTTTTATCAGGTTTAACAATCCTAAGCATACTACTGCCTTGGGATGATTGATTGTAGTTGCTTTATTATTGAAAAAAAAAAAAACCCATTGCATTGCTTTATGAATCATCATCTTTGAATCTAAGAGAATATACATGACTAGAATTTAAAAATTAAATTCAAAAACATAACATTTCCTCACAGTAGTAGTTAAGATCAAACTTATTAAGAGATGTTTTTAAAGCTGGTGGATGTATAATCAAGCAAATTTTTAACAAGCAGTTGAGAGATTTTTATTAAACTTGTTCTTATCCAAAAGGTTTTGTGAGTTTCATTCTTTCTTCATCATATATTATTATATTAAAAACTAATCTGTTATAAATTATTAAAACAAAATATAAATAAAATAAAAAGCAAGTTCAAGCTAAATTATTTCAAAGAAATAAATTTTCCAAATTTTATTTAGTAACTTTTTTTGTTTAGTAATTCGTATATATGACATCTCTGTGAAAAATTTTTTGGGAGGCACTGTAAATGATTACATTACACTGCTTTTATCAACATATTGCTTTAATTCTAATTAGTAACAATAATTCATACAAAAATTTACTTTTTTTTCTAACAATTGTCTGAGAGTGTTATTTATCTACTTCTAAATTATGAAATATGTTAGTTGCTAATCATGAAAAAGGGGGGAAGATATAGTTAAAGCTGTAGATGTTAAAAATTGAAGCTCATTAAAGCATAAAAAAAATAAAACCAGTTGTTTAGTATTGAACAATTTAAGCTATCTTATTAAATAAATCCAGAAATATGGAACAGTTCAAATAGCTTTTAATATAAAATATAAAATTTTAAGAGAAAAGAGAAGGGTATTAATTATTTTTTGGGAATCTTTTACAGATACATATGATTAAATGAATTAAAATACTTCTCTTAGGCCTTTAGGATTCCAACTAAAACACAATGCTTTACTGAACGATTTAAGTAAAGAAGAAAAAAAAATATAGTTAGCTTGCATTTCACTTATATAAAGATTAGTTTCATTAATTCTTAAAAGTGATTTAATTTATAAATTGCAAGACTTTTTTTTTTAATACATCAACTTGACTTACTGAGATTTGACTTCTGATGGTGAAATTAGAAAAGAGTACTATTGTAAATTAATGTCTACCCCAAATTTACAAAAATATGATTACAGTAAATCTGGAGAACAAACAGATACAACTAATTATACATTTCAATTCATTTTGCCATTATTAAGAAACAAAAGTGTTTAGAAATGAACTAAACACTTTTGTTTCTTAATAATGATACTATTAAATTCAATTGTTTGCACATAATTTTTATCTTGGGTACTTTCATAGCTACAGAAGAGAAATATTGGAAGAATATAGGAAGTTGCTGCCAGTCCTTATATATTTTTTAATTACAAAAGAATGTCATATATCTGTTTAAATTTTTTACTGTAAATTGTAATAATTAGGTTAACTTAAAATGGCTAAGATTCTTTTTGTTTCAAATATATTTTTGAATGAATTTTTGCAATTTTTTTTTCTTCTGTAGATAACTTTTACAGTGAAACTGAAGATAGTGAGAATGGAAGTCCAACATGTATTAGACGCACCTTAGAAAATGATAAAAACTATTGATTTATCTTCATCTGAATTTCCTTCAGAATTTGTTGTAAGTTCACGAAGAAAGAACAAAAACGTTAAGTTTTTCTAATAGAGTAGTTACCAGCTCATCTGGTTTCCCTAAAATCAAAAAGCGTTACTCACATAAACAAGAAACTTATAATTATGAATTGCAAGCAGAAGAAATTGTGGAAAGAGGTGGACCTAGAAGCATAAATGGAAAATTATATTATTCTTCGCAAACTGAGTCTCATTTGAAACCAGGAAGTAGATATTTAGATTATCAAAATGCAAAGGTTTCATACAACCGATCTTTCAGTTGTACTGAATCATATCAGAGAAATCAAAACAATTCTATTGATAAGAGGAGTTTTGAAGGTTCATTAAACAATCACAATTTTTATCCTGAAAAAGTATGGTCAAACAAGTAATTCAAATATAGTTAGTTGTAACTCATCTGTTTGGAATTCTGTTGATGAAGAACATGATATGTCAACTTCATCACTTGGAAGACAACAAAACCACTTGCAAAAGAAATAACTCCTGGACTTGTAGCTAGAATGGCAGTTTCATACAGTAACTTAAGTCAAAGAAATTCATCTGTTGCTGCAAATTTGAATAAGAAATCTCTCCTTAATAAAGGCATACCTGCACCAGGGTATGTAGCTAAAATATCAGACTCTTTTGACCACTTAGCAAAGACAGGATCTGCGAGAACAGATAAAGGAAAAAGTTCAGTCCAATATCACCTACCAATGAAAAGTTAAAAGTTCAATTGCATCAAAATTATAAATATAAGCGAAGTGCATCAGAGAGTCATATGTCTAAAAATATATCAGAATGCGATGCTGAACTTTCAAATACTGCAACATCCTTAACACTGGATCCCCATTTATCTCATCAGCTTTCAAATAAAACCAGGTCTGAAAAATATGTAAGTTTACTTGATAAAGAATACAATAAGGTATTTGAAGGTAAAAAGTTTCTCAACAATATTTAAAGTCTCCTTGTCATTCAAATGAATTTTCAGATCTTGGTTCAAATAGAAGAATGATGAGGTTTTCCCAGTGGCAATATAATAGAATCAACTCGTTCCTTAGTAGATGTACAGAATGAAAACTTGAGAGAAAGTGGAAATAAATTACAATTTTCTGCTAATGGAAAAAATGCATCTGGTTCTGATATCATGTTAAGAGATTCTGAAAGTTCTTTTACTACTGAAAGCAGTTTTTCTTTGTCTGGTGAAAGGTATAACTCTTTTAGAAAAACCACTTCTAGTTCTGGTTCTCATTTAAGTAATGTATTCACATCATCTGAAGGAATTGAAAATATTGGATTTAGTTGCATTGATCAAACAAATTCTGACAACACCGATTTTAGGACTCATGAAAGTAAGTGCTGGGAGCAAAAACATCTAACTAATTCTCCCCTTACTTATCAAGCCAGTGAGCAAAATATTAACTTGCCTAATGAATCTGATCATGATTCTCCTAAAAGCTCTTTTAAATTTTTCAGTTCTCCCAAGTTTATGAAGAAATTAACTTCACCTAAACTTGATAAAAAAATATTTTAAAAGCAAGAAACAAGCAAAAGAAATGAAAAAAGCAGAGCAAAAAGAATCATTGAGCCATAGTGACAGAAAATTTTTAGGTTCTCCAATATTAGCTAGAGCTCTTTTTAGGAGTCCTAAAACTGAAAAGAAAATCACAACCGTGTCTTCAGGTGTACAAACTGATAACCCAATTTCGGATCAAAGGTTTTTGATCTCAGTAAACCTAGCCATGACTTAAACAGGAATGAAAATGCTGCGGCAAAAGAATTATGTTGTAGTACAGAATCTAATGTTGAATCACGTGAGGAAGAAAATGTTACATCTAAAAGTAGCAGTTGTAGTAGTCTTAATAGTATTACTTCTAACAGTGTTTTGCCTTTAACCAGTTCTGTTTATTATGTGGAAGCTAGAATAAAACCTCAAATAACTGTTAGTCTCCCACTTGTAACTGAAAGAGGTGCAGAAAGTCGATTATCTCCTTCAGATGTATCACGGACTCCTTTGAAACCTATGATGGGTGTTTCCATGCTTAGCAAAAAGCGCCTCCCAAGTATCAGTGGAGAAAGCTCCATTTCAGTGTCTTCTAAAAGTTCTCAAGATGGATCCACAAAAGAAGGAACTCAGTTGCATTCGAAGTTTCAATTGAAGTAAATGGTAAGCATTTTCAACTTTTTTTGTGAAAGTTCTGTCATAGTTTGGTTCTGAAGTATTTTGATTTTTATTGACTTTCTGTTGTTGTAATGCAGGGTTGCATAGATAGCAGCCTGTGAGATATGTGGCCTTACATTGGTTTGCCTTCCCAACTAAAAAGGTGTTAAAAGATTAGTAATTTGATATCAATATTAAAATATAATTTTTCTGACTTTTTAAATGCAGTATCTTTGCTGTATTTATTTAGCAAAATGTTTAGCATTTCATTTCAAACCTGAATCAATATAGCTAGAACTCATTGACATTTTAAATAATAAGTTTGATGAATTCATATAAAAACAATTAAAAACTTGCAAAGAAAAAGAAAAGTTGCATTAGTAGTTATTATTTCACAGTCACCTCATTTTATATCTTATTAGAATTGTTGTAAACATTGTTTAAGCCTTACTTTTGCTGTAACAAATAATAAAAGCAAATAATTAAAAATTGATATAAAAAATGATATCATACATTTATGTTTCAAAGCTTTTTCTTAGAATTTGATAAATCTTAATAATTTCTCAATACAATTCATGTCAGTAGAATTTGTAATTAACAGTCTTTTCGTGGTATTATTGCAAATAACTAAATAAAAAAAAAGCATTTTAATTCTACAGCTCATATTGCTCTAGTGTATATATGAAACGAACCATTTCTGCAGGAATATTCTTGAAGTGAGGAAGGAGTAATTATACGAACATTTAATTCTTTCAGGGATTATGAACTAAATTTCTTTTAAGTAATCACAAAATACATCCAAATAATATTTTTTGCTTTATTACCATAAAAATCTCGGTAATAAACATTTTAAAAACATCATTAAGCATAAAATTATGTGATAAAATATTGCTATACGTTATTATTGTTACTATATAAAATAATTTAGGAATTTTTAAGTAATCAATGTGTGATGAAATATGTATATAAATCAAATATGTGGAGAAAATAATGGTATACATGACATAGAAAAATAGATTCCACAGAAAAAGTGGATGATATAAGCTCTGTAATGATCATGATAATTAGTTCTAAATGTAATCAGATTCAAGTCAACTCTTTAAATTGTCTGAAACAGTTCTTTCAGTTACTAATAATTTTTTTAGTAATTTACTGTTAATTTTTTAGAGTACATCTTTACCTATACTAGTACATCACTACTCATACAGGAATGCATATTTAGATGTACATATGCATATACATCGTTATAAAAATATGTACATTTAATAACATATACAAGTAAAACCCTAATTCTGAGAAGTGTGAATTTGATTTGTAAAAAGGAGAATTTGTTTTGCACGAATATATTATATATATATATATAATATATTTGTGTGTGTATGTATCTTAGAAAAATAATTATAGATGTAATACAGAGCATATTATGAGCATAAGTCAAAAAATTATCTACACTTTTCATTCTACAATTTATTTACATTGCCTAATGGTTAACAAACATGCATATCCCAAATAAAATTTTTCTAAAAGTGAAGCCATCTTTACACATGTAAGTACGAGGCAAATCAGCGACCTTGCAAAGTATCCTTGAGCAGCTTAAGTGAAAGTCACAAGGAGCTAGATTGTGCTATTGGTAGAGTATTCCAGTAATCCAAATTTCATCTAGTTGATAGTCTTAATAATGTGATGAGTTGTGTGGGGTTGCGCATTGTCATACAACAACTAAACTTTCTTCTACAACAGACCTCGGCGTTTGTTGCGAATTGCTGGCTTCAATTTCTTTCTACCGTTTCACTGTAACTTGCACTATCATTATGTGCCCCAAAAACTATTAGCATAACCTTTCCAGCTGATGGCCCAGTCTCGAGTTTTTCTTCGTTGCAGATCTAGGGGTTTCCACTCCATTCTCTGGCATTTTGATTTTTGCCAATAGTTATGAACCCATATTTGATCTACAGTGACTATTCTGCTTAAAAATGCATCAGCTTTGTTGTTGAAACTATTGAGTAAGCATTGACAGGCCCTAACACAAGTGATCTTGTTTTCTATAGTTAGCTTTCTTGGTACAGACTTTACGAAAGCTGAGCTCATCTTGGATGATTTTATGCTTAGAACCATAACTGATGTTCAAAGCAGATGCTACCTCTTTGATGGTAATTCACCTATTCACTAGAGCCATTTCTCAAGCTTGCTGAATGTTTTCATCGGTCTCATCTGTAGTGGAGGCTGGTGGCCTTACTGCTCCCTCTTCGTGCATTATACTAATTCGGCTATTTTTAAACTTTTTGGTGAAAAAAAAGCATAGTTTTATGTGATAGTGCACTTCTCCACATATTTCTATGATAATCTATGATGAATTTCTGAACCATTATACCCTCCGAAGAGAGGAATAAGATCACAGCTCTTAGATGCAAACTTCTAATGGAACGATCATGATCTATCTGCAATAGAAGAAAGAAAGATGATAGAATTAGGATTAAATTTTCAAAGCATTACCGCAACAATATAACAGCGATATAAATGGAGACAGAAGTCAGTGGGCACAATGTAAGAAAAGTTATATTAAAAGTGTAGAGAATTTTTGATTTATCTACTTATAATATTAATTATATATACTTTTTTAAACAATACGCAAATTGTCCTCATTTTTCATTAATGTAAACAACGAGCTTGTATTTTCTTACTAATTTTTTTCATTTTCTGTTTGAAACTAATTAATTTCAATTTAAATCATAATTCTAAGTTGGCATTAGTAATTTTATTCCTTAATTTGCATTTAATGAAATTTGTGTTAGAAAACATGATAACTCACATAAATATTTAGATCTGGCAATTCTAAAATAAATTTTTATTTATTTCAATGAGCTTGTATATGTAAGCTTGTGAGTATAGAAGAAAGTATTGAAGCCGAGCCTGCTTTTGGCTGGTCATTTTTATCACTTCATCTGCTGTAAAATCATAATTACATTTTTTAAAGTTCTATTTCTATACCAAGAAGTATTATTCTTGTATAGGTCCATCAATTGTATTTCAAAATTATTCATGATAATATCAAGCAGAAAAAAATATATATCCACATTAACACTAATAATATTTTTAGAGGGGGAAGCTATAATGACTAGAATTTCTGAAAGTTTTAAAGAAAATTCTCTTCTGCTTTCAATTTTACTTCAGAGAGGCAAAGAATTACAATTTGATTATTCCTTTTTCAGATAATTGTATTTAAGTTCTTATGAATATAATTTAAAAAATTATTTAGGTGGGATTTATTATTGGTTCATTACTTCATATATTTTATCAATTAAGTAAAGGTAAGAGAATAATATATTATTATAATACATATTTTCTTCTGTGCAATTTATTCAGATTTTTTTTTAATGTCAGAATAGTTGTGAATATTTTGATGATGAAAAAAATTGTCTATTAATTTTAACATTTATTGAACTTTTAATTTTTTCAATTCATTTTCTAGGTGGTGATGAAAAAATAAAGCTAATGACATAGTGCAGAATATTTCTATGTCTACTGATGATGGTGCTATATCAAGTTTGGAAAAAGTTGAGAATTGTAATGATAGCTCTTGATGTCATCTTGACTTGAATGATCTCATTACAGGTGAACTTCATTATGCCATTTATTATCAAAATTGGGGATGTATAGACTACTGCCCATGGTTGCATGCCCCAATTTTATGCTATTTTTACTTTTATTTCAATGTTATAAAAATATTTTATTCAATGTTTTCTAATTTATTTTAAACTTGGAAGGGAGAATTTTTGTCTATAATATATTACCTGGCTGGCTGCAAGATCTTGATTTATGTCGTTTTTTTATGTATTTCTTTATCTCCCATGGAGGTCTCTGTTTACTATCAAGGCATCAGCAAATGCTTATTTCAAAAATTCATTTTGCCTTTTATGGGGTTGCCATCAATGTGCTCTATTTTAAAATTGCTCTCAACGTAGTAACTGTGGTCTTTCCTAGATAATACTTCTGTGGATCAATATATATTTGTGAACAAACTTTTTCAGATATGAATATTAATAAATTGAAAAATTAAAAACAATCAGTTTTGCACTTTGTTATAACAAGAATTGTATCAAATACTAATATACATTGATGTACAAAATTTAAATGTTACGTGTTGTTGTTTGTGTTGTGTTATGTTGTTGTTTAAATGTCTCCCCCCTTTAATTCTGCAAGAAACCACATGAAATTCAGAATGCAGACAGTATTATGCTCTTAAAAGATTGAAAAAAAGTCTAAACATAAAAATGAATAAAATGCACACAGTGTGGTATAAAAAAAGAAGGGGGGGTATCAAAAGGGTAGAATTGGTATAAATGCAGATGCCCCTTAGTAATGGATATGACCTTCTTTAACTTTAGTGAGGGCTTGGCACTGTCTCTCCATACTTAACTCTAGATTATCAAACAGTTGTTAAAGTAAGAGTACATGTTTCTTAATGTGCATCTGTTTAGTTTTTTGGCTGTTCTGAGGAGGATATAATTGTGCAAAAACTTCTCCCCAAAGCATTCCACTCATGTCCAACTGAATTTAAATCAAGTATATCGTCGTAGCCAATTTTTTCTAATGATATTTTCAGTTACTAGAAGCTCTTCAATAACATCAGTCTGATGTAGCTTGGTATTATAAAACTTAAAAACAAAGTCTGTACAAATGGACCATGGAACAAATGTATGTGGGAGAAATCACTTGCTGACAATAGCCATTTCTGGTGACAATACCTCCATCGAAAATGTATGTCCATTCATCAGCATGCTTTCCCTAAAGAGCACATCAAATCTGCTGTAATGGCTTGTTATCCTGATAGCTGTATAAAATCATGTCCTTAGCTCTTTTCATATCAATGAAAATTGCTCGGGGGCACTGAAACAACTCTCATCTTTGAAGAAGACTTGACAGCAATAAAATGTCCAGCCTTTATGTTCTATACATCAATTTTAAATGGTGTTGCTAATGGACATCTTTTAATGTTAAGAGTGCTCGTTACAACAAAACCATCTTCATAAAGATATCTGATCATTTTGAAATTAGACACTTGTCTTTTGTTGCCAAATGCAACTGCTGAGCAATGTTTCCTGCTTACCAGTATCAACCCCTTTTTGCCTGTATGATAATGTGTCATTCATTGGCAAATTTTTTTTTTTTTTTTTTTTTGTCACCACTAACCTTTATTACAGTTGTTCCTTGGCTTAGACTCTTGTTAGTTCTAAACTCTTGGATTATGCCTGTCAATTATTCTGCTGTTCATTCTTGCAGATAATTTCAATGTTTTCTTGATGAATTCTTTTAGCCATATTGCACTTATTTACACAATATGTGCCCTCATATCACCTATGATGGCTTGTCTGCGAATATTTGCATGCAAATAGTCTTCCTACTGAATTAGTTTATTGTATTCTATCACGACAAGTCTTTTTCTATACAATTGCATGACTTTCAGCTTAAAAATTACATCATTTCTTAAGTTTTGCATGCCAGTGTTCTAATTAAATCAATTTAATTAATTCAATTGATCAATTTCTTTATTTACTTCTCATTGTATTGTTTTTATGTAAAACTTTATATCTATCTATACACTAAAATAAACAACTCATGTGTGTGTTTATGTAGCTACTGTCAAGTTACAGTATATATATATATACATATATATATATATATAGCCTTAGTATTCTTAAATGTGTACATTTTTGATCAAAATCAACATAATCATTATGTTGAATTAGCACTATTCAAAATTTACTATATTAATTTATGACATCAACTGATGTAAGTTTATGTTGACAGTTATCAAATTGTCAGAATTAAATGAAAAATATTTTAAGTTTGAAAACATAAAAATTAATAAAATTTTAAGCCCCTATTAATTTCTCCATAATAATAATAATCAAGTTCCAAAAAATAATATCAAAAAATTACATAGTTCAAGTGGTTGGCTTGCATTAATGGATGATGCCACTCGGTATTCCCTACATTTGGTAGTAATCAGTTATGCCACTCAATCTCAATGACTTATTTGTTTTATTATTGATGTTATTCCCTTAGTATCTTATACATATGTTTTGTTTTAGCTTTTAAAACTATTTATTTTATCTTATAAAATAGAATTATGTATATTTTATTTTATTTGTTGTGATGAAACTATTAAAATAATTTAGAATAAGTGAGTAAGTAATAATTCTGAAATTCAGTGTTTATTTATATTTAGTGCATTTGATTTTATTCGTGAATTACTAATTCTATGAACAATTTACTTTTCATAATTAAATTTCTTTTTTCTAGAATGAAGAATGAAATGCTGATGAATATAAATTGGTGAATATTTAGTCATTCTGTGAGAAGATTGTGTTAAAGAGCTTACAGTTGAGTTTATTTGAAAATAGTATAAATAGAAGAGGGATAAAATGTTTTTATGAGTATTAATTTTCTAAAAATATTCTATTATTACCTTTTTGTATATTCTTTTGGCATTTCAAAAAATGTAAACTTATTAACTTTTAAATGTTAAAAAATTTTCAAAGCCAAATTTTGTATCCAGATATTTTTAAATATATATTTCAATTATGAAAATATTACAATCATTTAAAAATATCATACATTTTTTATATTTTTTACATATTAGTGTATAATTATTCTTTTATATATTTAATTCTTGATATAGTAAATGCTTATCTGTATCATATAATTTTTGTATTATATTTTTTTAATTTATAGCTTTTGTATATAATAAATTATTTTTGCTACATTAGCTTTTCATTTAAAATAACTAAATAAATGTTGACATAAAAATTAAAAGTGCATTAAATATTTTAAGAAATATTTGGTATTTTTGCATATTAAAAAATATTTTTATACATATCAATGTATTTTTTGAGAGACAAATATATTAATCTTAAAATGAAAGTAGAATTATGGAATAGATAAATAAATTGATATGCAGATTTACACTACTTTTTCTAAATGATTTTGTGAATAGATTTTATATAAATTCACTTATTTTCAGAAAGTTATATAAATATATATATATAAAATTTTCAAAAATCGATTTAGTACCTTAAATCTTATATTAATATAATTTTGTTTTATCAAAATGTGAAATAACATTGATTTTTGCTTCGGAAACAGTTATATATATTTTTGTGAAGAATCCTTATTGAAAATAATTGTTTTATATATATGCTATATCTTAAATACTGTGTGTTGTGAACATATGTTTATAAAAATGTAAATAGTTTCTTTAGTTTGCCAGTACTTCCCTTAGATATTTAATAGCTTAATTAACCTATCCACTATTTCCTCATTTGTTGTAGAGTTTTTGTGGAATATCACAGAAAATGTGTTATCAAAATGAAAATGTAGTATACAATATATGTTATAATGAAATTGAAAAGAAACATTGTGTTTTATGTATTTTTTAATGCTACTGAAATATATATTTTTTTAAATTATACATTTTTTCAATTTATACATTTTATAATTTCTTTTTTTCTAAAAACGTCTATGAATAATTATTTATTTGAAATATTTTAATATCACAATTACCTTCCAGTTATATAAAATTAATTTCTTCCTTCATATCTTCTAAATTCATTTCTTCCTATCCTGTTTATCATGAAACTTGAGGCTTTATTTTTTTAAATATTGCTTATAATATATACTTGAACTAATTTACTCAATATACATTTAAAAATATGTATGATGAGATGAGTTATATTAGTATTAACAATCTTGAATCTTCTGTTAGCTCCTCTTTTATATGCTTTAAGAGGTCCAAAATCAATGTATTGCCCCAAACTAAAATATATAAAATTAATAATTTATAGCACATTATAAATGCAGGTCTTTCAATAATACTCAATAGGTATCAGGGCATGTGTCTGTCATAAAATTAAAAACAAATGAATTTGTTTTATGGAAAAATTTTGTGTTTTTTAATGCTCTTCTAGTCACAAAATTGGGTGTTCTACTTAATTGATTGGTTGACATTGGAATTATATGAAAAATGCTATAGTTATTATCTTTTCAATTATGTTATGCATAAATTTGCTAAAAAATTTCTTTTATTATGTAACAGGTATTATGCATGATATACATGTGTATATATTTGATTTTTTTTTTTTTTTTGCTGAAGTGCATTTTGTAATTTGCATAAGGTGAAATGGAAGGATTTAAGCCAATATTGATCTTTCAATCATTTAGGTATAATAGAACAATAAAATTGTACATAATTCATAATTAATTATTTAACATCCTTAACAATGAAATATGAAAAATTATTTTAGACTACATAATGTATGCATGTGTTAAAATTTTTATTTGGATTGCATATATTAAAAATGATTTGTATTTTAGAGTATTTTCAATTTGTTTCAACATCTGTAAAATAATTTCATCAAACTATAAGAATAGTTATTTTGTCAAACAAATGAACTAGATAAATAATTTATGTTCTCTATAATTGTATAAATTTGCAAAGAAAATTTCAAGAAATACTCAAAGTAATAAGTCTGTTAATGAAATCTGCTTTTTTTTTGTATATGATTGCGGTAATAATTTAAAAAATCTTGTCTAATTGAAAGTTTTGTGGATTATTTAAAAACATTTAGAAAAAAATGTGTTCATGGAATTATATGAAATTTTTTTGAATATATAATTTTTATAAGGAATGTGATAAAAATAGAATGTTGTATAATATAAATTCATTATAAATTTTATTATTTTTATTTTAATCAAATATGTAATGAAAAAAAAACTTGTTTTTTATTTGATGATGTAAGTATCCTTGAAATGAATAGCATATGTGGAAGTTTTATGCAAGTTCAACATGTAAATTTTAAATAATTACTTAAAACAAGATCTGAAGATGATTAAGTTACAAAATATGGCCAGATATAAATAAAGTAAGTAGGAAAAGCTATAGAATAGAATTACTAATATTTATAAAACAAGCAAAATATTGTGAAACTCATTCTTTAAATTAACCAAACAGAAATTCATTGTGTAATAATATTAGGTTGTCTGAAACTATTTTTGTCATTTAAATAAAAAATATAAAGAATGACTATTATTCAGTAAATTATTGATATCTTTATTAAATGATTATTTACCATTATCTAATCAATTTGATGATTCCTCTTTTATAGATATTTTGATCTTTTTTTGTAAAAAATCTTTCTAATTTAGATTTGATTTGTGTCATTTTGTCAAAA
Organism: Caerostris extrusa; assembly: GCA_021605095.1. NCBI lineage: Eukaryota > Metazoa > Arthropoda > Arachnida > Araneae > Araneidae > Caerostris > Caerostris extrusa. The sequence goes on along the minus strand of BPLR01003570.1, from coordinate 68,767 downwards.
TTTTACCTGAGGAGTTTTTCAGAACTTAAAATAATTGGAAGTTTGATTAGAAGTTGAGGGCTATTGTATTGATGTAGTAACACATCTCAAACAAGCTCAATAATTTCTGAATCAATAGGCAAAGCACAAACTTTTTGTAATGCATTTTACATATGTAAGAATTAAAAAAAAAAAATATTTTAGTGGCTTAAATTTTATTTTTTAATTACTTTTACCATAACTTTTGAATTGTGTTTCAACTGACATTAAGTTTTGTATAATATAAATGCCTGTTTTTCACAACTTGTTTAATGGTTGGCTTAAATACATTTTGTAAATTGCTTTTACCACTTTGTTCTATTTCTGAAGGATGGAAAAAAAAAAACCCCATTGAAATTGTGATAGGATGTTGCAACAAAACAATTGACCTTCTATCTAGTAATTTTATTCTATAGTTTTGTTTTGTATTAGAATCATAAAAAATTCTGAATAGTCTGCTTATTATATTACTACTTTGCATGAGTATTTCACATTCTCATTGAAAAGCAGTTTTCAAATATTTTTTTCAAAAATTATTTCAGCTTATATTGACTGAAAAGGAAAGACTAATCATGTAAAAGTCTTAAATTTTTGTGAAGAAACTTGTTGAGTTTTTATTCTAAACACAGCTGTAGTTTTATTTTTCCATTAATGTTATGCTGCTTGATATATATTTTGTACTTATAATAACTGCAATTTGTGTTATCTTTTTTATACAAGAATTTAATTAATTTATGAAGCATAGTAAATATTTAAAAAAATGGATATTACATGATTTTCTAAGTAGAAATGGTCAGTCTAAAATAATATAAAAATTGTTATTGATCAGTTAGTATATTTATTATACTTATATATTTTCTCTTAAAAACTGTTGGATTTTATTGACTATTCATTAGTTTAGTATGCAATATTCATTTGGTTTGCTTTTTTTTTTTTTATGGAAAATAATGTTTTATAGCTTGTTAGTTGTTATACTTACAAGTGTATATTATTCACATTTTTTTTACGCACATGCATTAATTATTCATATTTTCTCCTAAAATGTAATAATAATTGTAAGGAATGCTAAAGGAATACTTTGAAGAATACATGCCATGGAGGAATAGTCTACCGTGCATTTTATTTAAGACATTTTCAATCAGTTATTTCTTTGTTGGGAATTTATTTTTCTTTTATGTGTAATTAAGGAATAATTTAATTATTTCTTCCCCTCCTCCCCCATACTTATTTTTTTTTTGTTTATATATATATATATACATCTTTTCTATTCACTACTCTTCTACATGTTATAATCAGTTCTTGTTAATTTTTTTTTCTCTTTAAATGCATATTGTTGAATTTTAAGATAATGTTATTTTTTTGTTAATTTATGTAAATAAAAGCCAAAATAGTAAAGTGCATTAAATTACCAAATAAGAATTATTTGTTTTTATAAAGTATTTTTAAGGCCCTAAAATATTTCTGATGTTAAAACATTTGTCTTATGAATATTACATTATACACATACTAAATTTTACATATTGCATATACATACTAAATTTTTGTATACTTCTATGTAGAATTCACCTCTCTGGGGTTTTTTTTGTTACTCAACTTATAAAAAGCTTAATTTTTTTTTACACGATGTTTTTTGTATTTTAAGGTCTAAATACTTTAATTATATCAAAAATATTTTTTTTTGTTCTGCTAATTGGTAATGTTTATTAATATTAATGCAAATTTAGTTTCAGGATTATTTCATTTGTTATATTTAATTACTTTAAAATTACTTGCTTTATATGATTTGTTTCATAGTTGAAAAGGTAATTAAAATTTTTGTTAGGCTCCTACATCTGTGATTATGTTTTAAAATTTATAGCTTTCATTTTTTTATAATTGTTATTTTTTTATGATCGCTCAAAACTGATTTAGTTTTCCATTATAAATATAATTGGAAGCCTTATTTTTCAAATTATGTTTGTATTATTCTTTTATATATATCAAAGATATTTTTCTTAATATTGTTTGCATCTTGAAAATGCCTACAAGAAAATGTTGTTTTACATATTTTCCTTGTTAGTTTGGAAATTATTATTGTTGTTGTTGTTATTAAATTTTACTTTGTAAAATTTTCTTTTTATTGTTGAGAAACCCAAGTAGAAAAGATTTTTCTTTGAAAAGATTTTGTAAAAATGTCAGTTTTATTTAAAGCAAAATTTTTTTGATTTGAAGTATTATAGTTTCAAACAGACTTTGCTATCAAGATGTGAAATAAGTAGTTAATAATTTTATTATTATTTTTTTTTATAGTCGGTGTTGTTGAAAAAGAAACAAAAAAATTCTGTATATATTTTGTATTGTACATAAATCTTTAAAATTTTAAAACTTCAATTTGCTTTTAAATTATTTCATATAAATTTATTTTATGAAAATTATATTTGTACAAACTTATAATTATCTTATGCCTAATGTCTGATAACTTGTTTTTGTAGTTTCTTCGTGAAATTGGAGAAATGTATAATTTTTGTTTTTGTTTGTTATTTCTATCTTTGAATGTGATTTTCCTTTCTTGGCAGTGCCATATTCTTACAATTAAATGAAAAAAAGAAAACCTTCATTTTATATCAAATATCAATTCCTCTTCATAATTGGTGCTACAGATTTGTGCTATGCTTTTTATTTTCATGTAAATTAACATTTAATCTGTAAATAGTTGTTATTTCATGCATTTTGTTTATTGTTTGTAATTTGTTAAAATGTAAATTGTTTTTCTGTTTTTAAAGTATAAGAATTTCTTTAATTTTTTTTTCTTACAAATTCCAAAGGCATTCTTGCAAGCTTTTATAGCAATTAAATGTATTTTTAGAATTATTAGTATAACAGCTTACAGTTGTATGTAATTTGCTGCCCTTATATATTTATTTTAAACTCAATAGAAATAAATTATTTTCAGTTATCTGTGTTTGATTTGTTAAAATTTGAACATTGGTCAATCCGATAAATTAATAGATAAAAATTTTTAAATTATAAACTAAAATATGGGTTTAAAATAATTTTTATGTTCAAACTACCTTTTACTATAATACAAATAGCTGAAATAATGGTTTTTTGAATAAGATTTTAATTTCCAAAATAAATACACTTGAAAATGTTTGATGTCTTAATTTGACATATAATTAAAATGCTATTGATTGAATTTAGACTGAATGGTTCTACTATGTAAGGATATTAACTTTTAAATGTGTCAAAATATATAGTTCTTTAAATTAAAAAAAAAAAGTTGACATTTTAATAAATTGTTTTTAGCACATGTCTTATGCTTAGTGATAAAAATATTTTATTGAATGAGGTATTTTAATGTTTCAAATTTAAAAAAAACATAACTTGTTTCTGTAAATCAAAATATTAAATTCTTATTGGAGGTTTTTAATGCACAACAAATTTCAAAGTAACAAAAAATTATATACAATGTAGTTAGTTTACAAATGTGTTAACATATAAAATGCCCATGTACTAATATTTTTACAAACGTAACTACATTTTAACATTAGAATGAATTTGAGCTACTAATAAGGAATGGTTAAGGGCAATGCTAATATAAAAAAAAAAATCTCAATTTTTCTTTTTATTTTCAATTTATTTTTAAATACTCTTCTTTCAAATCTTTGAAGATAGTATTAGATAAAAAAACTAAAATGTATAAATAAACATTTTAAAGAAAATTTAGAATCAAATTTAAATGCATCATTTTTAAAAGATATTAAAATACTACAAACAAATAATACATAAAAATAAGCAAAATTAATATTTTTGTCAGTCAAATTTAGTATTTAAAAGTTTTGATTTTTTTTAAAAATTATTGCAATGGTAAAAAAAATTGATTTAATATTCGTAAGCGATTGCCATTGAAGTTTTATGTTTTAAGAAAAATATATAGTCAAAAATATAAAATCAATTTGTCATTTCATAGAACTTTTTAAAACATTATTAATATGTGAAATTCGTAAAATAAAGGTATTATGCAATGCAAATGATTTCCACTAATTAAAGTATGTATTCTGCATTAATAAATATTTACTCAGCAGATTTTTTTTTTTCCAGTTGAAGTGATGGAAAATAAATTTTATTTTGTCCTATATAATGCATTTTAAAGTATGTTGATAGAATATCCAAATAAAAATGCATGGCGTATAAATATATATATATATTTCTAAGTTATGTGTTTATTCATTTGTAAAGCATTATGTGCCGTTACTTATAGATTCAGATTTGAGCAAATCTTTCTGATGGTAAATATCTCTGCAAATTTCTTTTTTTCAACCCTGATCGCTTGATGCAGTAATGTACCAGATGCGAAATATTTTCAACGCATTCAAACAGTGCAACAAGAGATATTCCCAGCCATAGTCCTAGTTGACCACCCAGTTGGCTGAATAATTCTGATTCCTGTAAAAAGAACTAAGGTTATTAAAAATTTTTTTGTAGAAGCGTTCTGTTATATGTGTCAAATTTTCCGATTCTTAAACTGTTTTCCAATTGCAGAAATTAGACAAAAAATTCTCTCTCCCTTAATATTTAGCTATACTGTCGTATTAATAAATTTTTAAGCATAAATTATTATTAATTTTAGGTAATGGATTTTTTAATCTTAATTATTAATAAGTACTCATTCAGATAATAATGAACTTCATATACCCACAATATTTTTTAAGGCCAATAATTGTCAATTTCCCATTCAGGAAAGAAACGTTATCGTGAAAGGTCGTTTCTTATAATCTGCCATTTTTAGTTCTTGCATATAATTGATCTTATATGGATATATATATCAAGGGAAGGTCCGTACAATAACGGCAACATGCAGTTGTGCATTATCCTGCTGAAACGTAGGGTTTCGCAGTGCTCGATTAAAGGGTAGAGCTACGGGTTGTAACCACCGTGCACTGTTCAAAGTGTCGTCAATGCGAACAAGAGGTGACCTACACGTGTATCGAATAGCACCTCATACCATCACGCCAGGTGATGGGCCAGTATGAAGAGGACGAATGCACGCTGCCAATGTGCTTTCACCGCGATGCCGCCAAAAACGGATGCGACCATCTTGATGCTGTTAACATAATCTGGATTCATCTGAAAAAATGACGTCTCTCGCCATTTGTGCGCCCAGGTTCGTCGTTGATCGCACCATTGGAGACGCTCCTGTCTGTGATGCAGTGTCAAAGGTAGCCGCAATTATGGTCTCTGAGTTTAGAGTCCATGCTGCTGCAGACGTCGTTGAACTGTTCGTGTAGAACATTTATTGTCTTGCAACGACCCCCAGTTCTTGACTCAGGACTCGTGACGTGGCTGCACGGTCCATTAAGGTCATGCGGGTAACATGCTTGTATTCTCGGCTGCTAGTGATAGGGGGCCGTTGAGATTCAGCACGGTGTTCCGTATTACCGTCCTGAACCCATCGATTCCATATTCTGCTAACAGTCACTGGATCTCGACCGACGCGAGCAGCAATACTGCTATACGATAAAACGCAATCTCGGTATGCTACAATTCGACCTTTATCAAAGTCAGAAACGTGCTGGTACGCATTTCTGCTTCTTACACGAGACACCACAACAACTTTTCACCAGACAACAACGTTCAAATGCAATTTGTGTATGAGAAACCGGCTGAACAATTTCCTTTATTTATACACATTGTAGATTTCGCTATCGGCCCCTGCTTTGTCTGAATGCGCTGAAAAGCTAATCATTTGCATATCACGGCACTTTCTTCCTGTTGTTTAAATTTCACATCTGTAGCACGTCGCCTTCTTGGTGTAGCAATTTTAATGGTCAGTAGTGCATAATAAAAATTACGATTCTTTAAAATAGCGTCTATTATTGGAGAATAGAAGTAGGGAAAAATGACAATGCTAGCTCATAAAATGGGTCATTCATATGTCGTAGACATATGGTTGAAGGTTAAATACCATAGACATGAAAATCACCTTACTTGAAACATAGGCTCCTGTTTATAAAAACTTTCTTCAAGAGTTTGGTAGAAAACTTTCAGCTTTTTACTACTTGGCTTCTGTAAGATGCAAATGAAATTGAGAAAAATATTATTATAATAATTCAAACATCAAATCCACGATATATATAGCTATGAAAGTAATGTAAATTATAAAATATTAATACAAAGAATTCCCTATGTAATAATTTAAGTTTTAATTAGTTACATTTGATGAGCGAATATCATGAGCAAATTTATAAGTAAGCTTACCATGTTGAAGCCATGATTACCATGTTAACTTTATCATGTTGAAAAAATAAATTTGTTTATGCTATATGATATTAAAAGAATAAGTGGTCGGATTTCATTCTACGTGTTAATAGTATATTCTACGTGTTAATAGTATAATAGATTTCATTCTACGTGTTATTAGTATTCAAACTTGGTTTTAATGACTTTAAAAGGGATCCATTTCAGAATCAATCAATCATATTATAAGAAATTAATGGCCAAATATCAGAAAGGTGCTTTCCATAGCAAATCTGCTGATATTCACTGCTGTGTGCAATATCATGTTAATGATATATAGCATATTTTGAAGAGAGATTCAATCAATGCCAATTTTAAGTTCAGATTTTTTATCAGCAGTTTTTTTCTTTATGGCATCCGGAAAATAAAGTTTCCACAAATATAAAAATATAGTGCTGAAAAGTTTAAATGGTAAATAATGACAGCATTTTAGAAATATCCTTGTTTTTTCAGAAGTCTCCTTTTTTGGAATGGATTTATCTTTTATTCGTCACTCAAGACTAGCACACTGCTTTAGTCACCATACTGTTAAATCTAACCGGGCCAAGCGTATGTACTGATGGTTCGATTTCTCGGATAGTCTTAATGATGATGCTTTGTCTACACTCAACTCCCCAGTAAATCTACTAAGAACTTTTATATTGCCAATTGATAGTAAGAATATATAGCATCATCAAATATCTCTAAAATCTATTAAATGTCTGTAATTGTGGATTATTATCACTATAGCATAATGTCACATTATCGAACCTGTAACTTTTTGTCTACATATTCCCATTTCACTATATATTTGTCCTTCAATATATACTCATTGTCACAAAAGTTAGTGCATCATACAAGAATTCTCAGAACTAATTGCAGTTTTACATGTGTGTTTATAACATTGGTGTAAGTATGTGATCACCAAATGAAAAGCAAAAGGATAATTTACCACAGAAAAATTGCCAAAGAAATTCTGGGTTTATTTTCTTCTTGCGCACCCCCTAGATTGAATGCACGATGCAAGATGATCAGGCATTGATGTACACAGGTTCTTAGATACGGTACAGATTGTCTGCAATATTTCATTTCACAGTTACTGTAAGTTTGTCTTTAGTTCGACTAAATTTCACTTATGTGCCCAGGTTATACCACATATTTTCAATCAGTGATAAATAAGGAAGCCGGATGGGCAAAGGAAGTGTGCCAATATTGAAGAGGCACTACTTGACATTCTTGCTATGTGTGATAGAGCATTATTCTGTTGAAAAATGCTGTTTGGGAGCTCTGCCATCAGATGTAACACACGAAGGATGCCACGAACATAAGATTGTGTTGTCATGTCATTATTACAGGGGTTGAGCATTGTATGCAATGACACCTCAAACCATCGCATTAGGAATGGGCGTTGTGTACTCTCCAAAAGCAAAGAGTATTGAAGTTCAAGAAGTTCAAATTCACATGGCTGTCATCAGAATTTTAGATTGAATCGGGATTGTTTCAGAAAACGACATATCCACTCCATCACAATACAATATCATTGAGCAATGCACCACTCCATACTGAGCTGTCAGAGAAGCACACGCAATGATCACTACGATATTAAATGATTGTCATTTAGATATCTTACATAGGTACGGACAGATTCAGAAGACCGCATAGATCTTGCTGCCTGTGTGCGTATATCGGGCATTTTGCAGTTGGCTGTGTACGTGCTTGTCGGACGATGAGAATACTTCCCAGTTTTGGTTTTCCGAGGGCACCCTGTTCCAGGGTATTGTGTATGTGAACTCATTCGCTCCCACTGGTTTCCAACATCTTCTTATAGTATTGTTAGAACGGCTGGGATGACTGGCAATTCCCGAATTAACCACCCAGCCTCTTTTATCCCAATGTTTCTTTTTTCAACTCCAAGAGCTGCCGCTATTTGATTGAATGGTTTTTAATGGCATTTCTGACGATAAATCGTCTCTCTGCACCCGATATACGGCATATAAAACACTTCAGAGTGACTGTTTATGAGTTAGGTTGGACGCCCTCTACTGCTCTTAAGTGAAGCACAACAATGCAGCAATTTTAACACTAACATAACAACACTTTTATATACTTAACACAAGCCTCCATGAAAAGATTCATAGTGGTCCACATTAGTGTCAAAACAATCAGTTCCCGATTTATCTCACTGTTCATACTACAATACAACGAAAAGACCAGCATTTTCAATAACTATTTAACATCAGTTAAAAATTAACGAGCTTTAGGTCATCTTACAGATATTTTTATAATAATATCTAAATAGTTAAAAAGTTATGCGCGGTTGGAACTTGCAGTAGACATACCAGCTACATTGCAGTAAATATTTTATAACAGTACCAGATAAAATCACTTATACTATGTATTGCATATCGGGCCTGAATGGCCGAGTGGCTAGCGCTCTGGCGCTCGGTACCCACAGGTTTCGGGTTCGAGTCCCGGCGGTTGCCACGGATGTTTGTAGTGGTTCGGAATCCCCTTTAAACCGTAGGTCCCGGTCCTAATAGGATCGTGGAGCGTTGCGGGGCATTGTTACTCCGCGTCCGTATCTTCAAGTTACACGGGGTCCGTACACGCGTTACACGCGTCCGTATCTTCAAGTTACCCCCTGGGTAATGCAAAGTGAGTACGTATGTGCAGCGCTTGCCTTAAGGCATCAAAGACCAAGCTGTCTAAGTGTTTGCCAGCTGCATTAGAAAGAAAAAAAAAATGTATGCATATCTATCTTTTCTCGGAGTATATAGACTGTTGTCTCCATATAATCCTGTACATGTTAATGAAGGAAAAATAAAGTCTCTTGTTCATTGGCATTTTAATGTAATGTTATCTTGATGTATTCGAAAAGAAAAGTGAATTTGGGTAGAAACTGAATTCAAGAAATACGATAATACCATTAAGGGTTTCGAGGGGCCCTTAAAAAACAGAAACATTATGTTTCTAAACGGTTTCAGCGATTTCTTAAGCAGTAGATCCCTCCATCCAAAGTATGAAAATAATAAATGTATTCTATGACCTCCAAATAACTAGTATTGGATTGGACACAAGATCAGTGACGACATTTAAAGGCAAATAAACCTTTGAAATGATTATTTAATCTTTGTCGCGAGTAAATAAACAGTTGTCACTGTTAAAGTTCCAATTCTCGTATAATATTTTCATTATTTTTGATTTGAAAATTTTAAAACTGATCTTTAAACTACATTTTCTTTGCATTACTTATTCAAATCAAATTACTAAATTATCAGCTACATATTGAAATACATTTAAGTAATAAGTTTCTTTAAAAGTATTTTTAAATTTACACAATGATGACACGATATTTTTAAGCATTGCATTTTCTTTGTTTTTGCAAAAGAAAAACTTTTGAATCTGCGTTAAATTTTCATCTGCAACTCATTTCATCAGTAATAAAAATCTCAATTTTAAATTGGCTAGAGTGAAGATTCACTCTAGTCAATTTACGAATTGAGAAATCGTTTTACAATATTTCTTTATAAATTTCAAGAAATTGTTAATCTTCTTACTTTTTGACAAATAATCTTTGTCTTCATCATCAATACAATCCTCTTTGCAATTTTTGCATTCGAAGAATATTAGGGAAAAGTACCATGGTTCTCCTAGGTGGTGGTAATTCGTTCGATTCGCTTGAAGAATCATTCTGTTTTTGTTCGATGAAATTAACTTCATTTTCCGTGCGTGTAATATTTGCGCATGGATTTTCTGGTGGCTTTTTCATCTTTCATAAACTTAAAAAAACAAACCCTATTATGTATAAAGACATCTTCAACAAATATAAAACTCAACGTTTTTTGATTTAATATTTTAAAATTCAAACTGTATGGTCACCTTTTTTTTGTATAAGATTGTAATGATATTCTTTTTTGTTAGATGTGAACATTGAACATGTGCATATTTGAATGAGAAAATTTTAAGCGATGCACAGAAAACCGGTTTGCTGTTATTTAGACGGAAATTGAAATGCATGCTATTTCGTTTGTCGGGAATCGGAGTAGACAGAATACTTTTCCTCTTGATATTGGCTTTGTGGCCTACATCAAAAGATTTACCACCTTCCAAATGATGGCTCGCTCAGACATGTAGAAAACTTGGATTTGTTTCTAGAATTTAAACTCCAACACACAGCTATAGAGGAAAGCTCTCGATAGATGCGGGCAGGCATTTTTCTGGTTAAAACAAGGGTTCTTAATGAAAGGCCAGTGAAAATTTTTAAAGTTTCGTGAATCTAAATTAGCACATCTGACCTCTAATTAAATTTAAAATTTCCACCTCTCATAACGCATGCAATGAATTGTAATAATGTTGGTTGTAATTAGGATCATTAATAGAAATAATAAATTCATATCAAGTAACTGTTTGGTGCATATCTAAAAATATTGCGTATTTTCTTCTGTAGATTAAAATACGGTAGTTATTAATAACTACTGTATTATTCCTCTGTAGGTAAAATACAGTAGTTATCAGGCTCAGCAGAAGGTACCTTATAGCAGTCCTACCGTGTATTGATTACCTGTCCTGTTGTGCACCCGACTACTGTAACTATACGGTCACATTGGCGTAAATTGCTTACTGTTATCAGTACAAAAAATTACGATACATGATGTTTTATAGTAGGGCTACTGTGCTATGTCTACTTATCCTTTTGTGTACTGATTGCCTATCCTTCTATGTACCTGTATGCGGTCACATTTGATCCATAAGATTGTAATGGTATTCTTTTTTGGTTTTCTTTAATTTGATGTAATTTTCTAACTTCCTGATAACTAATCTATAACTGAATTCAGTCACTAGATGACGATGCTATTCATACTTATTTTATCTTATGATTGCTCTACGTACAAGTGTTTCCAATTTAGTAATCATTTGTAAAAAAAAAAATGTGTTTTAATTTGATTTCAATATTGATGATTTATTTTTATTATTTTATTTTTAGAGATTGTATTCACATATGGGTTCGTTGTCCTCACTTTACTGGCAAAAGGATCTATAAAACTAAAATATTTAAGAACATTTGGATTAAGAAATGAATGAGTGCACACAATAGATTGTAATTGTAACATCAATTAGAGAAACGTATGAGTTAACTACTATAAATCATAAAATCTGTTAATGATGTAAAATCTTATAAATAAAAGGTGACTTATTTGTTATTGAGCAAGCCCACCTGGAATGTTTGTAAGATTCCTCTTTCAAGGAATTATAATAAATGCTATTCGAAACTTTAAAGAAAACATCAGAACAAAGGTATTATTATGATTTGCGATGCGATGTTTGTGCTTTTGTGATGAGGGATTCTGCGTTTTATTTATAGTTGGGTTAACTGGTATGAGAAAACAAAAACACATCTAAACTGACGCTTTCTATATAGTTTCGGAGTATATTTATGATGCCGCAGGGTCTCGTTAAGATTCGCAGTTTTCTTGCTCAACGACAAATTATTCGAGATTTATTATATTTTACCACATTAACAAATTGACGACTAAAGAAGCAAGGGGAACATATATATAAGGGTAGTAACTTTAACCCTTTGAACTTTTAAAATACATTTAAGTTAACATGGTAAATGAAAAATTGGTTGCTACACATTAAAAAAAGTATTATACATATTTTTAATTTTAATACTTGGTATATCCTACCATACATACTTTATCATGCCATATCATTAAATATCATACCATATCATAAAATTTGCGTGTTGGCCATTCTGCTGCAGAAATAGTCATCTCGTAATATGTAGACCTAAAAATAAAGTTTTTATTTAACAATGTATTTATAAATCTATCAAATAATACATCGGCGGGCAAAATTTAAGGACGAGGCTGTTTTTCGAATGTAACGTCGTGCAGAACTGTTCCACACCGATCTAAATCGTATCATATCATACACAAGATGGGAAAATGTGGGACAAGTGAGCAAAACTACCCAAAAAAAGAATCAAAAGAATAAAAAGGCTCTTTATTAAAAAGGTAGCTTAAGCACAACTGGAGAGAAAACAAAAATGGCAAGAAACACCCAGTTTTCAAAAGGCGATATGGTCACTTTTGACCATGATGCAGGAATTACAATGTCTATCCATGTTGAAGACAAGGTTGGCAAGGAGCTGTGAGGCATCGCGACCCATTCCTATTGTAGCGACAATTTCTGCTGCGGAATCGTTGCTAACGGCTCGTCACGCACTGTCAAGCTTCTCCAGTGAAGTAAAGATTTGGCCAGAGGACCTAGCAGGTCAATTCATGTGGTGAATATATACACACCCAAGAGCTCCGCGACATCTACTATACAATGAGGTGTAGCGTTGTTGTCCATGAAAAGAAAAGTCTGAAGCCACAGCACCTATAAATAGACGCAGGGGAGCTAAGAGAATCTTGGTACAATAGCTGACACCAGTGATTGAACCTTCTTGGAAGATGTGGATGTTAGTACGGCTATTAAACCTGATACCACACCAAAGGAGGACTACGGCACCCCAAAACGGCCACTTTCAATGATATTGGAAATATTATTGTTTGTCCCCTTCTCTCACAAGATGTGTATATATACAGAATTGTTCGTCAGACTAAATCAGCTCTCATACGTAAAGAGCACTCGACCCCATTTCTGTTGTGTACAGTTGTGTTCCTGGCACCATTGAAACCGGCGTCTCCGATGAGCAAACACACATGCGATCAGCAGACCCAGTCCAGGGCACAAATCGTACTGGTCGTCGTACCTATTGACCACGCTTGTGCAGCCCCTTAGCCAAGGTAAAATATGATATCGGATGTCCAGTAGCCTCTTGCATATGCCTTGCGATTTCTTTTTCGTTGTATGCAGATTGTTTCTTCTAGCCTGCTGGACAATACCGTACATACCGGTTGCCTTGCTCTTGGACGACCATTATTGAACTGTAGTACAGCTGTTCATACCATTTGAAATGCTCTACTGGCTAGTAAAATTAAGGTATGAGCAATCCCGAACTCTTCCGCTACACTTCGACCTTTTACCATTTTCCCAATGACGCTATTTCAGGTAAAGTCATCCAGATGACGTCTTCTGGATAGCCTGTTAGCCATATCACACGGTAGTAGCAATTCGGTATCCTTAAAATCACTGTACACCATGGAATAGCTTTTACTAAATCGCTGAGTTTACACCGCCCATGTGCTTTACATGCTTCCGACACTCCTTCCCCTATGTCATGTGCCATATATGTTCATGCCGTACTGTATCGGTTCCAGTGTCTGGTCTCTGAAAATCTCTATGTTCGGATTGATCTTTTGGTCCGTTCTATTGCCTTTTTCGGTTTTATCCTAACTTCTCCTCCTCGCTCTTAACTTTTGCACACCATTGTACATTTATGAATTGAATTATGCAATTTTAACGAGATATTTTCATCTAATAAGAATTGTTAAACTATACGAGAAAACTATACGTGTTTTAAAATTTTTTAAAAATAAGATTAGCTACATCCCAAACTAATCATCTCTACAATAATGATAAGAGGTTAAGTATAATTCTTAATTATAAGAAGATGGCCCAATCTTAAGTAATCTGCTGACAAAGACTTTTACGCCTTTATAACTGTCATTTATTAAACCAATACGCATATCTCTACCTTTGTAAAAAATTGTGGATGGATGTGTGTATCTATATGTTCCAGCAAAATTTGAAGACTGTAACATCTAGCTTTCAATGAGCTCTTCTTTTATCTTGTATGTAGTCGAAAATAAAAATAAATAAATACGTTGTTACTATTTATTTTGTAATTATATAAAAAGTTATTATTATATTTACTTGCAAGGTAAGGACACGGACATGGAGTGTCGTCTTTGCTAAGGGATTTCATGACATCATCTAAACAACAGACTGTAAGAGATAATTATTAATTAATAGTATAAACTCTATTGAACAATGTCCGCAAAGTAATGGTATTAATATTTATATTCACCGAAATATAGTTCGAAAATATAGTTATGATTATTCGAAATGCAGTTTTTATTATCAATTTTTCTTCATAATTATTATTATTAATCTAAAAAAATAATTTAAATTGCTATACAGGAAGTAAACAGAGAAAATAATTCAAGGACACTTAAATTAAATATCTGAAATATATTCTGAAGTATCTGAAATCTGCGTCTTTAATTAGTACTTTAATATCATAGTTTTAGTAGAGGGATTTCAACTTCATCTTTTTTCTTTTGCTGAAATTTCTATGTAATTCTCAAAAATTGTAACAGATTGTTTTTGTACATTCCTCAATGATTCATTAATAGATAAATGGAAAATGAGAATTTGTAAAAAAAATGAGCTATTTCCCTTCATTTTACGACATTAAGTTCAAAATACTCCTTCATATGTCATTTAATTTATATGACCTACAGACAAACAAATGCTAGCAGTAAGCATTGCGAAACCTTCTCATGAATGTTTCCATGGATAGCAAAATAGAAAAAAAAAAATTCAGATTCCTCAGAAACTGACCTTATCCTGGAGAAAAAAACTAGAACAGTTAGTTTTTTATAATTGATACAATCGAATGTTTTATTTTTGCGAGCCTATCGCTATTAGGTAAATAGTTTGAAAACGGGTAAAAATATAAGGGATCAAATTGACCTGGAAAGCCATGCGTGACGAAAAGCGAGCCTATGGATTACAGGCAAGAAATTGTGGTAATTGTCGTTGAAAAAAAAAGCAGTCACCTGATATTCGTTCGTTGACTATCGAAATAATTTTGAATATTCATTCAGGTATCTTACTTGAGGTTTGATTTTCAGATCACACAGCTTCGAAGAGTTTGTCACTGGGAGGAAAGGATCCACGCAACCACAACGATGCAAATTAACTTTTTGCATGCATTTCCGGATGCAATCCTACAGGTAGAAATTTAAAAATAAATACAAAAATAAATAAAAATACAAGTAAATAATAATAAAATGAAAAAAAAAACGTTACAAATTTTTGTTAAAACACATTTAATTAATTGTTTTCTTAAATATTTAGCAAATAAATACTTGTAAATCTATTCCCATGACATTTTAAGTTGTTTCAATGTTCTTGAGAATAACTCTTTAAGGTACTATATTCAACGAATTTCGGCGTAACTAACTAGCACGTTAAAGCAATTAGGCATTCATTCTTCGATATCTTCCAATCACTAAAAAACAAAACAAAACATGAGAGGTTGACTGGATGTTTGCACTTCTCTACTCTCCCAAACCAACTGATTGCAACTGACATACTATAAATACTCTCTTAGCTCAATAGAACAGAAGCCGGATGACCAATTGGCTAGAGTTCTGGCGGTGGCAAGCTTGTTTGTTAGTGACTCGGAATCCGCTTTAAACTGTAGGTCCCGGTCTAATCAGTCTAAAGTGCGGAAAAAAAAAAAAAAAAATAGCCGCAAAGCGACAAACCAAACTCGATGGAAGAGAATTATTGTTGTCTGTAGAATTATTGTTGTTTAAATTTATTGTTGCTCATCTGCCACAACCTAATAAAAGAAAAATAATTTTGTAACATTGTAGGTTATTTCATAATAAAATCAATCAATGTGAACATGAGGGAGAAAACAACCCACCTGAAATTCTAACTTTTTATTATATGAATCTGGGTTTAGGTATTTACTGTATTTAAAAAAAATGTTTGCCGGAATGCTTATTTTTGAGGATAAGAGTCGTAAACAATTCTGAAAAACGTATTCTAATAAAAGTGTTTGTTTTGTTTCAAAATTACTGTTTATATATATATCTTCATTATTAATTGGAGTTGATGGGCTCTTTTGTTCTTTGAATTTCAAAATTGAAATATAGGTCTCAATATATATGAAAAATATATGAATGAATTCTGATAACGTAAGTGAGTTTATAACCAAAAAATTTACTGTATTTGTTTTAGTATTTTTCATTATTTTAATAAGTAATTTTTATTATTAAGGCTTTAGCAATTAATTCTCACTTACTTCTTGGTCCTTAGAATAATCTAGACTTTGCTTTTCGTAAGATCTGCATTTGTCTCTATATGGATGGGGTAAACGATGGATAGAAGTCTGGAAACAGATATAAAATCAATCTAGGTTTTAAAACTTGCATAAATCTATCGTAAAAGAATTATTATTTATATAAAAACTGTTTTAGAAATTCATGTTATTTTTCGTTAATGGCTAGTTTAGAGAAATAGGATGAAGCCTTTTTCTTTTGCATTTTCATGTTTTTTTTTAAATTTTAAGTAAGAAAAAAAAAAAAGATTCGATGTGTTACCTTTTCAAATGACGCATAAAAGTCGACATTTTTCATCATTATTAATCTCAAGAGGGACTATGGATTAAATCAGTTTTGCCGCAACCGTTTTCTCTCCGGTGCCCCTTGATAAAGCTTTTCATTTATGATTGTCCCGTTTCTTTCATAACCTCTTCGCCTATCCCTCTGAGCAAAAGTTTTTATTTCAGTAGGCATTCCTGCATTTATCTAATAAATGGATCAAACGACTTAACTTCCGACTTATAGACTTCACTTTTTAATTTTACATTTTAAAATTTATTCAATTTTTAAAATAACAGCCTTACATCGAAACAACTAGCAAAAAGAAGGGAGAATACATGAGTAAGCGCGCGATATGATTGGTGATAGGCAGAGCTATTGATAAGAAATTATCAATTACTTACTAGGCTTAAACCTATTACTTCTTTTCTGTGTTTTCTGCCATGCCAACCGATAGTCCGCGTATCCTAGATTGAGAACCACTGTGTTAGATAATAAAAGGTGAAGGTGAGGTGAAGTAAGTGTTGTTTAATGGTACAAGGGGCCATTTTCGGCCAAACTGTTCCCATACATTTATTTAAAAAAATCTTTCTTAAAAATAGGAAGAAAACCATATATAAGGGGTTTAGTACTATAAACATTTTTTAAAATTTATAACACAAATTGCCTATTTGACAAATTAGATAGTTTATGAATAATATAAATAAAATATTTAAGCTTGAGTTCTTTGTAAAATATTTATTTCTGTGTAGGGACGTCTTAACAAGACACTGAGATTGCGCAGGCAATTCCATGATTACAAATATTGTCATATTTAATAATTTTCATAATTTCCTTTATATATTTTTAAGAATTATATATACACAAAATAAAATATAAAAATCCTTCAAAATTGGTTCTTTGTCTGGCACCGACATAGTGACAGGTCTACTCCGACAGCAACAGTGGAAAGCCAAATGGCGCTGCACATAATGAAGTGGTCGGCCGGTCAACGCTGGTCCGTATTGGTGGTACTATAACACCACAATCATATTTGGATGGCGTGTTGCTGCTGATGGCACTACTCTTCATTCAGGGGGTGCCTAATTCCATTTACTAGCAGAAATAACGCCCGACCGCACATGGCAGGCATCAGATAACAAGCCTTGCTGGATGCCAGAGTGCTATCTTGGCTGTTAGTGTCCCCTGACTTCTCATCCATCGTGTACATCTAGGACGTGATAGGTCATACTTGGAGGGCAATTTGTGGCAAATGGTGGAATATTATTAAATTACACCCAGTATATAAATTTTAAATTCTTCTTAATAGATGGCGCTACATTCACATTATATCTATTATTTTCTATTTTTATTGTATGCAAGTTTCGATAAATAAAAGGAAAATGAAATTTGATCTGATTAGAGAAAGAAATTCATTGAAAGATACATTAAGTAGTTAAGAAGTCGATAATAAACCTTCAAGAACATCCTAACGAATGTTTTATCATTTGTCATCACACTACTCTAGAGCAAAAAATGTGTTTTAAGTGTCTTCTTTTAATTCAAATATTAAAAATTTTTTAGTTTGAAATGGTTCGAAGTCTTTCAGTTTTTTTATGTTGTTTGTTTTTTATCTGTTGTTGTTTTTGATTTTTCTCTATTGTTATTTTTTGAAGATTAGTTTTTTTCTAGCTTTTTCTAGACCAAATCCATAAGTCCATCAACCTCTAAAAAGTCCAAGAATAGAAGAGGTTCAGAAAAACCTCTTCTAATGCAAAATCAAGACAGTTTAAAATATGAGCAGGCGATTCTTGAGCACTCCTACATTTGATGTAGGTTCCAAAAAATATTCTGCTCTTGTTCATAGGTAGACTGTTCAAGTGTCTACTGGCAAAATGTGATAAGCAAATTTGTTGGCTTCTATGGCCCCCAAAAAGCAGGGCACCACCAAAGCGATCTCCCGAGTACCAGCCATGTGTTGGAGGGACATTCCAGAGATCTTTAATTGTCTTCCCAAACTCGGAGAACACCTCACCATAAGTATGAAGTATATCGGACTAGGAAGTCTCCGAAGAAGCGACCTTTGCTAGAGAATCCACAATCCTGTTGCCCCGTCTCGTTTTTCTTTCAAAATAAAGATAAAAAATTGTCTATTTATCATTTCTTTTTTTAAGTATAGTCTAATTTTCGTTTCGTATCAAAAGGGAATTTAATTTTTATAAATCCTAGGATTAAAACTACGGATTTAGGTACACTTGAAGGTGTATTAACGCACAAACTAAAGGGTGAAATAACTTGTATCTAAAATGATGAAATATGTTAAAAGTTGGCCTCTTAGTCTTCATTGTGCAGATAGATACATTTTGATTTTTAAAAATTTTTATTTAATTTTTAGAATTACACATTTCAGAAATTATTCAGAACTAGTTTAATCTGGTTTATGTAAAAGCCAAAACATTTGAAGTTTTCTGTATTCATCTGCTTCAATATAAAATAAAATTTATCCTAGGTATCTCGGCTGTATAACTAAAAGAATGTCAAATTAAATATAGTTACTTTCCTTTTCACTTTAGAGGAGTGGTAATCAATTTATATACATATTCTTACCTGTTTGAGTGCTACAGAAGTTTCAAATCCGGGACTTATGTTGATCCCATGGTCTTCAGGATTCGGTTGAGAATCTGCTTTATTAATAACAACTCTTGCACCAACGCTTGCCGTGATAGGACTATAATCCGGGGACTTCAGATTTAAAGTTAATTCCAACCCTGATTGGATGAGCAAATTAAAACTTTTTGAAACATTAGTGTTAATTACGAATTTCGAACTAAAAAAGGTGTGCAGAGAATTAAAAAATTATTTTTATATTTATGACATAAAAAAAAAAAACTGATGCTTTGAGTGGATGAGGAAAATTGAACCAAAATTCTTTTAAATGACTCAAGGAAAAGCCAGTTATAAACTATAATTAATGAATATTTTATGATTGATAAAAAATGATTTGAAGTTTAAATAAATTAGACTTCTTTTTATCAATTTTTTTTTTGAGCAAAACTTTTGAATTATTGCTAAAGTGCTTTCTTCAGAGAATTTACTTTCGCATTTGGAGTAAAAAAGAAATGAACTAAAACTCGTAAAAAAAACTTATCAAAGGTTCTAATCTTCTTATGCTTCAAATTTTATTGTGCGCAATTTTTATTGGCATAAAATAATAAATAAAATGCCCCACTCGAAGTCAAAAAGCAACGCATTGTTTTCACTTTTGGTATGCTAGATGTCGAACAGTTCCTGTTGTTATGGTTAACTAAGTGAGCGAAGAACTGTCTCCTTGAGATTATATTAAAAAATCTTTTAATCTCATAAATTTTCTGAATTGTGTGCGACATCTCCCAGATGAGTTTAATATTCGTACAGCGAAATAAAAATGCCTTTTGTTTGGTGACGCATAAGATACTCAACACAAGCAGGGAGATTAGAAGCGAAGTCATTTCTTTTAAATTGCTTCGATAAATTTTTAATGTTCAACAACATAAAAAAAAAAAAAAAAAAATAAGGATTTTTTTTTTTGTAATAAATATCAATTTCCATATTTTAGTTTTGGCATTTAAAAGGGAATCAATGGGCAACAGAATATCGTTAGAAAAGAATTAAGTGCGATAAGTGATACTTTTCACGAAAATTTAAAACAGGGTTTTTATTTTTGAATGATTGATAAAAATGATTTTTTTTTTATTTTGGCAGATATTTTTCAGGGCATCTTTTCAATATTTTTGTAAACATATAAAGTCAATCAGTTCTATTAGAAGGTGTTCTTATGCAAGTATTATTTATCAATATTTATTTAATTAAAGAAAAATATAAAAAAGTAAAAAAATAAATAAAGGGAGGAAACTTTTTAAATTTTAAAAAAGTTTTTAAATTTTAAATACGCTATCCTTAATCATCTTCTGTATTTTATTTTATGGGGAAAAAGTGAATTACAAGGTGTTTAAAAACAGCAGCTGCGTTTTTTTTTTTTTTTAACTCAGAACACTTACAATCCACATTCATTTCAAAGTATACGGTAGACAAATCAGCTGTTCAGTTAAAAAAAGCAGTACAGAAATTATTTTATACAGAAACATTACAATTTTTTATACTGTATGTAATATTATCAAAACAAATATTTTTTTTTTTTTCCTTTTATCAAATTGAGTGAATATTAAAATAAATTTTCTAGGCATGAATTATATACACAATTTATTTTTAATTGAATTGTGAGAAAGTATACCTGTACTGGAATTTCTTTTTCTTTTCGCATCCTTCATTTATAAAATATTTCCAAATCATATTATCTTTTTAGTCGACTTTGATTTGTAGCGAAATAACTGATTGCATTACAGTAGGAAAACATTAAACGCAAGATTAAATTCTTTTTTTCCAATACAGCGTGAATAGTTGAAAAATAAATCAGAGCGCGCAATCTGCTTTTCAAATGATATGCAGAAAATGACATAACATTCTATCCCACCTGATTTTGACAAACGACGTTAAAATGTTTTTTGGGTATTCGAATTTCACTCAGAAAATCTTTACAAACGTTAATCTTACAGAAAATGGATTTAGTTTTGACAATGCATTTATATGAGAAGATATTAACTTATTGTGCCATTTTGAAAGATAGCATTACTAATGGTATATAAATCTTATTACAAAGTTTCCATACGATATTTTTATTTCATGGATTGTTATTTGTATTTTTAAGGACTTAAATGATCCCATTCAGTTACACAAAATAGTCATAGAACAAAAAATGTTGTTAGAGATATTATTCGAACATTAAAAGTACTTTATTATTTACAGTATACTTCACACTTACCACTATTTGGACCAATATATGGTGTTTGCAGAGGTCCTGCATCAATTCCATATTTCCCATTGAATGTGAAGCAATTCCCAAACTCTATACTTAAGAAGTTGGTGAAATTTCTATTGAGAATGGAAGTAAAGTAACATTAACCACGATACACGATAAATCAATTACAGAAAGGCTTAAGACAGCGATAGGGAAAAAAACCACTTTTTCGTGATAGAATTTTCTTCGTTTGAATCAAAGTAAATTAGATTACCTTAAAGTAAGTAATATTTGAAAAAAAAAATTTTACTATAATCAAGCAGATAATTGGATTAATTATAAATTTAAATGACACAGTCATTAAATCATCTCCTCTTTTTATAATCAGAGTAGAATTGTTTCGTGAATAACATTTAAAGAGGTATTCGAATTTTATTGAAAATATTCAATTTTTTTGTTACTCCCCCTAGAAAGGGATTTTTATACATTGAAATGTAAGAATATACGACGTGTTTAATATATTGATTATTTTAATAACTTAATTCTGAATTTGTATAAAAATAACAACATATTTCCAACTAATGTTTAATTTCTAAGACATAACTAGAACAAAATTATTAAAATTGACGTACTAAATAATTTATTATTATTATATGTTTATTTATGTATTTTAAAAATATCATATCAAAATATTACTGCATTTATTGAAGCATCACTGTCGTTTCTAATGTCGACTAACAATTACACTTTTCATTACACTTGTGATTAAAAATCTCATTACTTTTAGTAGCCAATAAATCATTGTTTCTCCGATTTAAATGAACAAAACAATTACTTATGAGCATCGTGAATGAAAAAGAACTCTACCCAATTGAGCAGGACTCTCCGTTGAAACTGCAGGTCCTAATAAAAGAGTCAGCCTGATGACCCAACTGATGTCTTTCTTCTTTGGATAAATGTAAATACAGGTTCAAAAATTCCAACGTTTCTGTGCGTTGCTCGCTAAATACACCATCGAAATTGTTGGAGCATGATGCATACCTTTGTCTCTCCTAAAACATATAACAGATGTTTCACAAAAGGGCGCCGAGCTGAAAAATTTATTGGTAATATACAGTAGTACTCGGTATACGAATCTTTGGAATTTATACCAAACTGGACGTATACGAAGCGAATTTTTCTCATACGAAATAAAGAGAAAATGATTAATCCGTTCCCATAAAAATTCCTATGGTTATGATTAATGATTCTATCTTGTTATGATAAAAATTTTATTGTTATTGATTGCAATGATTCATGGTATTAGCATATTAAAGGGCTATAAAAACAATTTAAACTCTGATTAATACTAAAATACTTAAATACAAAAGCAGTTAGAGGAATACATAAATAAAAAATTAACACATTTAATTTTCTGACTTCTTTTCCCTACCTAGACCTGGTTCAGTTATACCAGATTTGATGATTACTAAATATCTATTCAAAGCACTTTTCTGCCTTCACCTCAAGCAAAATCTAATCAAATATCAATCTAATCAATCTAAATCAAATATCTTTCGAAAATGCCAGGTCATTGCAGACAATGCTATAAAATCATGTTTGTGCTTTGTTGGCAAGAAATAATTGCAAAGTTTTTGACAGCAATTCTTTTGGAAAAATTTTTGATGAACGCGAGTCGTATTAAAAAAAAAAAAAAAAAGTATAAATCAAACACAATTTTTTTTACGTACAAACTAGACATATCAAGTTGGACTTATTCCATAGCAGACGTATACCAAGGTACCACTGTGCAGATTAATATATAATTTATCCTTGTTTTATGAATGGATATTATGAACGAATAGTGGATACTTATAAAACAATTTTGATACAAAATATGTAATGAACAACTCTTAAAAGGCAATTGTAGGTATGAATCACTTCAGCCTTTTCCTCACCCATCCAAATTCTGTGACCGAATGTTGAGTTTAGGCAGGTTTTCCTTGATTATCGAAACATGTTAGAGATAAGAATCACTGCATTTTAGTATATTAATAATTTTACAGTGGAAAAGGTGTAGAGTTAGTTGAAATGTTAGTTGAAAACTAAGGCGATGAAACAGTTTCACAAAAATTTCTTATAGATTTGTCATTAAATGACTTATATAACCCTTAAATGACTTCTTTACGAGAAGGAGGCATTTAATAGTTATGCTACTTGGCTCTACTTACATGCAAATTTTAAATGCATATTTCATTTAGATATTTGGGGTAACATAGGATTTTGAGTTACATAGGATTAAGCCATGTGATCCCTTTCGAACTGAACTCTGGAAAGAGGAGGAAAGAGGAAGCAGAGTGAAAATGGCAGTGGATAGTTATTACGATGTTTGTTTATTAATTTTTTTGTGAATATAGTATTTAAATAATGTAGAAATGGTAAACGAACAGCCAGGCTGTGTTTTGAATTCCCTTTTTAAATTCTTTCATTATCTATGAAGAAAATCATAGTGGTTAGTGAAAATCAATGTGGGCTTTGATTGGAGGAAGTAATACACGAGTGGGGAATTATTGGTTACACGGGAAACCAAAAGACTTTTTTTTTCCCAGAAAAACAAAGGCACTTCGTAAGTACTATAGAACTTGTTTTGAGCAGCTTATATAATATATGATTCAATGTTCAATAAATTATTCCTAAAAATGATTTGAAGGTTTTATTTGACTGATTCTTGTATAACGATCCCATCGAAATTAAAAGGATCGATTTCGTAAAAATGTTATGTATCGCGCTTTGTCATTAAATATCGCGAATTTTAATAATCTCTGTCAAGATATCCTTATCAGAATTCTTTCTTCTCCGCTGAAGAAAAGAAACAGATAACGCTGCTCTTTTGTTCGCAATCATTTTGTTCATCTTGCTTAGAAATTAAGCTATCGGTTCAATCAAAATTCAAGATAAAGCATGGAAAGGAGAGCAATCAGTATTGAAAGGAATTTATATTAAAACTCAACATTCAGAGAATTTCAAGTGGCAGTAGTTAAAAAAATATTACTTATTAATAAAAGCAAATAATATCAATATCATCACCGTGATGCAGATTGAAAAAATATTTACTGTGCAGTTTTTAAAAATTCAATACATCTAAATTGAATAAAAAAATTAAATTCTATTACGCTGCTATTTCAAATTTATTCTTCAGTAAGAAAAATTGCTATTTATCATCCACAAATAATGGATACTTTTTAAAAATTTACTTAAATAAAAGCACAATCTATATAACAGTTGGTCAGGGTAGCCCAAATTGTGGTCTACGGGCAATATATGTAATAAGTGTAAAGAAGGACTTGGGTTCCAGTGCGTTGGCAGGGTACGTTGCTGTCACTGTTTTCAAAAACAAAGAGACTCGATAACAATTTAGACATCGTGTATTAACGTTTCGCATCGACAGTCAGGCTGCTGGTGGGAGTTTTCCTGATCTTCTTCCTTAAGACAGGTAAATTCAGGAAAGTTGTTGATAAAAGTCTTTCGTTCATCCCGCATTAGTAGGCTGTTAGCACGTAATATGTATCTCCATATTATCGGAATATGTCTCTAGAGGTATTTTTGATATGGAGCGAAATAACATGGTTTGTAATATCCTGTGGGCACGAATTCCTTAATAAAGCTGTTATGGCCTTTGGTACCACAGGCTTCAGATTCGAATCCTGGCTGTGGCATGCATGTTTGTGAGTTGTTCGGAGTCCCCTTTAAAGTGTAGGTCCGGGTCTAATTAGCCCCAATGTGCAAAAAATGACCGTAGAGCGAAAAACCAAATCAAATCAAACTATATTTGGAATGTAATAATTAATTCTTTTGGGTTTGGATGATTTTCTAGATGACTTGTTTCACACTGTGTTTTTGTACGTTTTGTATAAATATTTTTGTTCTTTTCTGAATTGCTCATGCAATTCTATCCATTCATCCTTTTGTGTTTGTTAAAGGATTTATTTCGTTACTGAAACTTACGCGAATCTCGGATATGGAAATTTTTTTTTCCTTTAATCTCTTTTTTTTTTTCTTTTAGAGGGAACTGATTGTGAGACACTTTTAAAGTTTATGTATGGCGAATTTTATGTATGGTTTTTTATTCGTTTCTATTGTGTATTCATGAAGCACATAAATATTTAAGTGTAGCGAATACTATTGTGCAAACTGATCATATTTTTAATTCATTTTTTTCTCTCTTTTGACCTTTTTACTGATGTGAAGTGTTCTTATATATATATATAAGGATGTAACACATCAATATCAATATATATACCTCATATCAATATCAGTGTTCTTAAATATCTATCTATGTACAAATTGTTTGAAATACATCGAAGTAATTCCTATCTTAAATATTTAAACATCTATTTTCTTAAGTATATTGAAATAAATATAATATATTTAATCTCTTAAAAATATTTTAATTTTAATCATAATATAAATTACAAAATAGGGGACCCAGGATCAAATCCACTGGTGGCCTGCATAGCAGTCAATGCTTTCAGAAACAAGGAGATTTGATGATGATTGTGGCAATGTGTATGAAGCGTCTCGCATCAATAGTTATGCTGCTTGGGGAGGTGGTTTTCTTCCATACGAAAGCAGGATAATTACCCTTAACAGTTCTTTCGGAAGGCAATAATTTGGTGGCTGTTCGTTATGTATATAAATGGAACACGAATCTCAAAGATGTTCATATTGGATGGAACAAAAATGTGGGATTTTAACTTACCTAATTTCAAGTCAATATAAAGGCTCACATTTGATTTTGATAACTCCCTTTTAAAATATTATTTTAAACTTAATATCATGTCTTTTATTCTGCACTCTATTGCACGTATATTTTAATTTTTTATTTGCTAGGAAATGATGAAATATTAAAGGGTGCATATCTGCCATATCCTGCTTTTAAAGTTTAGACTCCATGAAAATGCTGCAGAAGCAATTCGAAACATTTCTTCCGTGTATTCAGGATAAGTCAAGTTCAACATTGGTTTAAAAAGTTTCGAGAAGGGAATGTTTATTTTGTAAATGAACAGAAAAGTGCTTGGGCATAATGATGTTTTGAAAATACTGGTAGAGTCAGAACCTCATATAAACAAGCAAAGAAATAACTGGTAGATACCACTGTGAGCGAACAACAGTAGTGGGACACCTAAAAATAATGGGAAACTTTTTCGTGCTGGTGTTTTGGTGTCACATGAACTTACAGTTCAAAACCATCAGCAATGACTAAATGCTTACACATCGTCACAAGAAATGGCACAGTGACTGGAGTGAAAAGTGCATACTTTATATAAACGTTATTAGAAAAAAAGACTACGGTTAAATCCATAAGAAAAACCTAGTTTTACCTCAAAGCCAGGACTGTATCCAAAGAAGGCTTTACTTTGCATTTGATGGATATGCAAAGGGTGGTATATTTGAACTTGCTTGTGATTAACCAAACTATCCCTTCAGACATCTAATGTAGACAATTAGAGAAATTTAAAAAGGGCTTTACTCATTAAACGACCTGCACTCAATATACGGAGTTTGATGCCGTGTGAAACAAGCTTATTTTGTTAAAATAAGCCTGTCTCACGCGCCGCAAATGACTCAACAGAAGTTGAATGAATTAGGAGGGGGAATTCTACCTCATCCACCTTACAATCCTGACATAGCCTAATCAGATTAATATCTTTTTAGGTTTTTGTAGAATTTTGTTAATGGCTAAAATATTTGAGTAATAAACAAGATGTTGAAAATTCTCTAAACGGGAATTTTGCTGCAACCCCCCAAAAAAAAAAATAATAATAAAATTCTTCCAAGAAGGAATCAAAACACTTCTCGAAATGATGGAGAATATATTATACAGAAATATGTGTGACAATTAATATTTTTTTCTTTCAAATTTATTTATCTAAATCCAGCATAGCTTTCCATTCAATTTAATAATAATAATAATAACAGTAACAACTACAACAATAATCGTAATAATAGAACTAGAGTGTGATGGTGGCTCATTTCCGTAGCTTGTTTTTTCAGTCATTTCTTAAAAGATTCGATCCTGAATGTGCTAATGAATGAAAGTATCTCGCAGCGTTGTCTACTGGGAATTTTCAGTTTTGTCCTAGATGACAGAGAAATGAACGGCAGCTGTTTTCAGGAGGACAGCTGCTCCTGGAAGACAACCCTCCATACCTGACAAGTACTTTTTGTGTTGTGCTCTGCGGAACAGACATAAAAAAGACCTAGCTGAACAGCCTAATGCACTATTTCTGTTTTAAAACCGATTTAACATATTACTACAAACTTGGACAAAGGTGTAACTAGTATTAATGGCATGGAAGCAATGATACTCACTGAGGTAAGAACAGGCCGAATTGGTTCATGTTGCGATGGTTTCTTATTTTGGCAGAAACTTGTGCAATCTTCTACTGTTCTGTTATTTCGAAGACACTCGTAGTAATATAAAAGGAATTCTAAAAAGAAATTCAAACAATTCGCATAAAAACATCAAGCGTATCATTCACTCATTGTAAGGCAATTTTTTTATGATATATACGTTTATATTTACAATTCTTTTATAACACTTGCCCAGAAATGTTATATTTAATAACATGTCAAAAATATTATATCAGGCCTGTCTAGAAACATTCTTTCAGACATATCCCATATCGAATGCATAGATAATATTCAATGGTATGACTGATTTCAACAATCTAGTTTAAATTTATTATAACTTTCATTTTCGTTTAAATTCACTGAAACATTGTTCGTTTAAAATGTCTATTTATAACACATGTCGTTTCTTATTACCAATTTTTATAGGTAAATCTTTGTTTGAAGTCAAATGATCTCTTATTTTATAGAAATGCCTTATTTACTGCACGGGTAGTAAAAGCAAATACGGCATGTTTACAAGAAAAGCGTGTCTGAATGGCCGAGAGTCTAGCTGTCGGTGCCACAATTTTCTCGGGTTCGAGTACCAGTGGTGCCATGGATGTTTGTAGTGATTAGAAATCTACTTTAAGTCGTAGGTCATGGTCTCATATGACTGTAGAGCGTCACAGAGCCAAGTCAGACCTCTACCTACGGGTGCTCCATCACAACAAAAGCCCCCTTTCCTTTCAATCATGAGTCCATACGGGTTCGTGGGATTGGTCTAGATGTCTACCAAATGGTATAAGAAACTACAACAAAAAAGTAAAAATTATTTTTAAAAAATAACGACAGATAAGATAAAACGTACCCATTTAGTTTTGTCAAGTATAAATGTCTCACAAGGGAAAAAAGTTGCAGCATAAGTGTGATAAAAATTGTTAACAAGATGTATTAAAAACGGAGAATCATACTATGTAGCAAAATTTTATCATTTCAGAACAAATGTAGTATTGCTAAACTAAGTGTTGTACATTTAGAAAAATCCAAGATAATCAGGAAACACACACACAAACATATGTATATATATATATATATATATATATATATATATAAATGAATTCATTTTCAAAATGTGTTTATGTCGTCCATTTTTAAAAATGCTATATATATATATATATATATATATATATATGGAAGATTATCGAATATTGATGGGAACTAATATTTAATTTCATAATATTTGATAATTGACCATTCCCATTATCGACTTATACAATTTGTTTAATGTTGAAACAAGAAATTGAAATGATTTTTAAATGAAATATTTAGTGTTTTACCATATACTTATGAAATTAATTATGAAGAACTCTTGTATATACCTGTTTAAATTACAGACCGTCACAGCCGGAAAGTTGAGCTTCCAAGTATTTTGCACTTCCAGAGTGATGACCACAGGATACTGGAAATACAAGCTCAAGAAACGATAGACTTCATACGAACAACCCAAGACACCCACCACAAGAACAACGAACCACAGAAGCTTTCGTCCACATCCGCTGGAGGAAACTAACTGAGCTACAGCGTACACCGAAGAATTTGTTAAAAGATTGAAAGCAATTGTTTTGAAATTTTCTTGATCATCCTCCAAACTTTTGATGGGCAAAGATACTTTCTCCCCCTCTGAAGGCTTGTTGGTACCATCTTCTTTGGTCTTACACGAAGTCATCTAGCGAAACAGAAGCGACCCGAGTCTAGAGAACTTTATTTCGGAATGACAGTAACTTCAACGCAGACTATGCTTTTATTTTAAGAGAGATGTAACAGAATATTTCAGAGGGACAAACATCGAATGAGCGTGAGGCAGTTAGTTGTCACATCAATGGGTGTGGGGCCTCTTCACTGCTCATGTATTATTCACCGAAGATAAAAATGATAAAAACTGGAATATCGCAAAGAGAGGTTACATTAGCGTGAGCATGTTAGATTACCTTAGTACATTGTGAGAATTTTCCATATTACATTTTGACTAATTGTAAAATTATTTATTAATCCACCAATTGACGTTGTTATACATTTCAATTTGTTTCTACCAGACACCAATTTCAGTAAATTACTTATTGTGATATATTGGACAGTTTGTTTATGGAAATGAATATTAATATTTTATGAAGCTGTTTATTTGTTGCTTTATTTCGTTTAACAACTTTATCGATAAAATCTGTCCCAGATAACCTTTAATTGTTGATAAATTCCTAACAAAAGAGTAACTTTTATTAATGAGGTAATTTTTTAACCGCTTAGTATTTTGAAATATATGTAGAGTATTTATTTACGATTGTAATTCTTTATTAAGTATTCAGGTTTATATTTTCAGTTGTCTATATAAATAATATAAGGCACTAACATGTGTTTTGATGTATATTTATTTTTACTATTTAAGTTGCTCTATATAATGATAAAAATTTAATGATATAGGCTTATTTTATATAACAATAGGCTTATTTTTTTGTCCTGAAAATACATCAGCTGGGAACATATAAAAAATATAGTATCTTAAATTCAATGTGTAGTCAGTTTCAGTATAGAGTGTGATAGTTTTTAACAATTACAGAATGATGGTGTTTATTTAATCAGTTGGCAGTAAATCTCATTGCTGGGTCAAAGCAGTTTGAAGATCTTGAAGGGGAGCAAGATATGGATTAAGTGCAGCAATACGTCTTCTTAAAGCATCACAAACACGTTCAATCTGGTTCAAGCTCGGAGATATCTTGCAAGATTCTTACAGTGGACCAATAATGTGGAATCTTATAGCTGTGAAGTACTTAATTATCAATGACCTCCGACATGTTATTTACAAGCCTTTGCAGATGACTTAGTATTTGCTATTAAAAGTCCTACTAGACTTGGATTTGAAAACTTTCAAACGAATCCCTTCAGAAATTTAAAATTTGGATAGATAAACACCAGCTATCTATATCTACAGATAAAACGAATTACCTTGTCATAGGAAAGCTCTCAAGAGGGCCCGTCATCAAATGGAGAAATGATTCCATCAAAAGAGAAAGTTTGTTAAGTACCTAGGTGTATTCATCGACGAAAACTCAATTGGGCGAAACATCTTAGTGAACAAAGCAAAAGAGCAACATATCTAAATTGTTTGTTACGAAGGAGGGCCAGTTGCACCTGGGGTACAAAACAAGAATTTAGGTGAGTCTTATACAAGACGATAGCGGAAAAGTACTAAGTCATGGAGCAGCATTCTGCGTACTCTTTCCAACACCTAGAATTGGAAAGAAAATTGCACTCTATTCAATGGCTCTTCTTTCTGCATATAACTGGGGCATAAACAACCACATCAGCAGCTGTTCTTGAGATTATCACAGACCTTGCCCCCTTCACTTAAAATTGCAAGCAGAAGCTGCATTCAATGATGTGTCCAGAAAGACAAAGAACTTACACATGAAAACACTTCAAATTACTGCGAATAACTTCAAGCAGAAAATTGCAAGATTGTCACTTTCATCCAATTCATAGTTTTAATACCTACAATCAAGTTGGCATTCAAACACAGTTCTTTTCAACTAATGCTGAGACTTTTTATACAGTTGGTTCCAAATCAAGTGAAAGCACAGGGGCAGCATTTTGCTCCTTCAATAACGGGATTAAAATCTCAGAGTGGATAGGTAAATTGAACTCTCATAACTCCATTTTCCAAGCAGAGTTAATAGCTATTGGTGAAGCAATTCAACAAGTTTCCACAACAAGAGAGTGTGTAAAAATATGACCTGATAGCCTTTCTGGATTACTAGCCATCTTAAATCCTGAAACACCACATCCACTTGTAAGGGAAATCCAGTGTTCCAATTAACAGATAAAATTACGATGGATCAAAGAGTATATCGGACATCTCGGCAATGAAACCACTGATGAGCTCATATCTAAAGGCCAACCAATTCAAGTAAAAGTTCCCTTTCAGAATTGAAAGGCCTATTAAATAATCACCTCTTTTCAAATTGGCAAAAAACGGTGGGATGAAGGATTAATGGGACAACCTGCTTACCAAATTATTAAAAAGTGTCAACATATTTTGCTGGATGGACAAGAAAGAGGACAACCAAGTTTTTTACAGGGCATGGTCCATTTCCTTCTTACCTGCAATGATTCCATCTGAGGGTCTTAAGCTTTTTGTTCCTGTGGAGATGTAGATAATTCTCTCCATTATTCTACCTCCAATTCACTTACATTATCATGGCATTTGAAGAAACCTTCCGAAGCTAATATTAATCTATGGAAGATTAATATTTTAAAATGCGAAGGTTCTCGACTCAAAATTCGAAGAATGTTAAATTTTATTGGTGAAAATCAAACTTTAATTTTTACAGACTAATTATCAAATCGACCCTTTGTTTAATGTAACAGATTTTTTTTTAGCCTTACTTTTAAATATATGTATATATATATATATATATAGGCAATTGTACTTTATACAATAATTTACATGAGTGTATACATTGCATGTGTGTAAACTAAGGTTATGTGTGTAATTTAGTGTCAACTAATTTTGAAACAATTTATTTTATTCCATATGCCTGACAATTTTTAATTTGCACATTCCTTAATATTTTTTTTATATGAATACCAATTATTTAGCCATGTACTTCGCTTATTATCTCTTCTCAGATGTAATATCTTCCTGCCTTTTAGATCTCCATTGTTTATCATTTTGCAGCATCTGCTTCTACTGTCCAATTATTTATTAGATGTTATTCCTGTTCTAATTATTCTTTCAATAACTTTGATTTCTTTTTTATGCCTTCTGTTCTCTGATTTATATATTCTCCAATGTTTTTAAATTTTTCCGATAATTTGAAATATGTTTTATTTTCTTATAAATTCTCGCATTTCATATTTTTCATATTTTTTTTTCTACTGTTTTTGTAAAATTTTCCTCATTGTTCAGCTTCTGTACCGTCAAAGTGAATTTTGCGAAAAGTTTCCCTCCTCCATCGTGTGTCCATGTCATTTCACCCACATCATTCCAAACTCTCATCTAGGCATCTCAGTTCTAGGCACAGGGATGTGGTGTGCTATAGTAATAGTAGAACGCTGGAGGAGTTTTATATTCGCTAATCTAAATGAAATAGAAAAATCCAGTGTACTTAGAAGATTGTGAGCTACACTTAAAAATATTTAAGTTGAATTAAAATTAGTTCAATTAAATTTTGAAGTTAGTATCGATGAAATTAATTGCCATTTAAATATTGTATGCTTCTTTTTGGTTTATAATATTAGCCTAAGACTGAATAATTTTTATTACATTAAAAATTGAGCTATAAAAATAACGTTTGTCAGTCCGAAATTTGTTCACAAATTTATTATCTTCTAATTCTTTTTAATAAATCACAAAATATAATTTATACAAATGAAAAAAAAAATAATATGATTGTACTGTGTCATAGATACGGAATTGTTACAAATACATACTTACAATAGTACAAAACAGGATTAATTATGTGTAATAAGTGCGTGATATATTTACAGCAGTTTTCCTGCATAGAACTTACATTTGTGCAGTAAGTCCAACGTATAAAATTGGATTATTAGATTATATGAGTCATATGCATTACCATTAACGGATAAGCACAGGCATAGGACAGAGTTTTGATTTTATAATTTTCTTTTGTTAAAAATTCCAGGAAATTCTCAAAAATTGAAAAGGATCGTTTTTGTATCCTCATATATGAATCGCAGGTAATAAAATTTTTAGAAATGTAATAAAGCTTGTAATGTATATACCTATTGAGAACGTTCAGTAAAGACTGCGAGACTTTTGCGGACGTTGCCACAGGTAGTAAATAGAAGATTAAAAAATGCAACTTAAAATTCTTCAAACATGTCTTGACAAAAATTGTACGTTATACCAGCTATTTAATGGAAAGGTAAACATCCGGTTTAAAGGCGGAACAGACAAATGTATTACTTATTAAAGGGTGCTAAATAGGTATACGAGGTATAATGCAAATTTTGAAAAAAAGTTTAGTAGTTATTAAGGAAGTTTTTTTATCTATTTTCTCTGGATCTATCTTTCATAATTTTTGCAATTTAAAATTTTATTACTAAGAATTAAAATGATTTTTGATGTAAATAAAACCCCTCCGAAATGACCTCCCTCCCTATTACGCCGCTGTGTTTGAATCTGTCCGATTTTGCAGCTTGCCAATTTTCTACGTGATAACTGGTCAGACAGCAGGTGCATTTTTGAAAACATGATCCTACGTCCTGACTATAGAAATCTTCCGCAATTTAACAATAACATTCAACAGCATAAAATCAGAACATTTTTTTTCTTTCAAAAATGAAGAGGTTAACTTAAGAAAGGTATTTTATACAAGATTTTGATATTTAAAATGACGTTAAATGCTGGAAAATTAAAAAAAAAAAAATTCTTATCCTAGTGACCATAACTCGAAAAAAAATCTGATATTATATGAGGGTTGGAATTAAAAGTAATAGACATTACTCTGGTTGTTCAAGAAAGTGCTACAGCTACAACCTCACATTTTTTTAAATAGCTACCTTAATATATTACAATTATTTTGAAAAATTGAATAGTCTTCTTTATTTCAAGTCTTCTTTTATTTGGAACGGTTAGACAGATTTTTTTCTTCTCTCAGTAATTTATGCTTAATCAAGATACAATAATTGCCTTTATTTAGTTAGAAATAAATTGTTTTAGAATATGAAAAAAATAATGTTTTTTAAAATTTGGTAAAGTCATCTTAATGCATGTTAAGTATTAGGAGATATGGCCAAAAATTTTTTATATGTTTATTAACTTTGAATGATATATATATATATATATATATATAATGCAGTAAGAACAAAAATAAAGTAGGGTTGATCGATCTTCTTTTTTATTGTTTAATATTATCTGTAGTACAGAGACTACAAAGAAATTGGAAGGATATTCTTTTAAAAAAAATTGTAACATGAATTTTTGAAATTTTGAAAAGACTATAAAACAACTTCCCTACAAAATACACTTTTTAATGGAAATTTTATATTTAAAATTCACGATTTCCTGGGATTGAATCAACTGCAGTCGTATGCCAACATACTTAAATGAAACAGCACAAGAAAAGAAGATCGCTGTCTAATCTTGGGATCATCCCTTCAAGACCAATACCTCAATCAAAATGAATGTGCTGATGGCTAACTTTGTCTTTGTGTAGAAAACGAGATAATTTGTAAGCGTATTCGTCTACGTGTAAGACATAATTTGTAAGTACATTCGCCTATGTGTAAGGCATAAATTATATATGCGTCTATTTGTATGACATAATTTATAAGCATTTCGTAGAGGCTGATACATACAGTGCTAGAGACAGTTTTCACCTGGAAAGTAAATAAGCTTTGCCTTTACTAAGTTGGGGAAAAAAACCCTTCTCTAAAATGTATTAAATCAATGTGTGTGTGAAAATACTCCATTTTGATACTGATTTCAGTTCCATTTAGATTTTTATTAAAATTTAGACTGTTCTACGGAGGCTTCACTTTTACTTGAATACTATTGGTAATAGTTATGTTTAATTGGTTGATTAAGTTTTTTTAAAGTTTAATTTTGATTGGGTTTCGCAAGAAGATTTTAAAGACTAAAACTCGTGCATTACTGTAAGTTAATTCTTGGATATTTGAAAAAAAAAAAAAAAAAAATGAATATTTTTCAGTCGTCAGGAAGAAGTAGAAAAAGAAAAAAACTCCGAAGAATAATTAGCGTTTAAATTGTGTTCTCTATGAACTACAACAGAACCCCTGAATAATTTTTTTTTTTTTTTTTTTACACTGGGAACATAGTAAGATGAAAACTCGATTTTATCATAACAAGTAATATAAAAAATTTTAAAGTCAATTCCTACTTTTTTTCACTATATTGCAGAAAAGTCCTTTACAAATAAAGTTGAAATTTTCCTCTTTAATCTGGCGCCATCTATTATTAAATACATTCAACTTAAATCTAAAAAAACTAAAATTATTTAATTAAATTTAATTAATGAATTAATATTTGAAAAACTAACTGTATTAACATCAAATGTCATCACTACAAGTTCAAAAAATGTATTTGAACTTGAGTGGATGAATAAAAAGTATTTTACTAACGATTGAAAATTTCAACAGGATATATATAGGGAGAGTGTGAACTAATAGTAGGAATTGAAAAAGGAAAAAGAGAGAGTTTAAATTTGGGCTTTGGAAGAAAAAGAATTATTCGCATTTTTCAAGACAAAGAAAAAACTTATATGAATAAGTGGTTAGTGTTTAGCAATTGGATGTATTTAACTGAAGACTGGTCAGTAAAAAAATGATTTATTAAAAATTTTACAAGTCTATTTATTCTAAGAATATTTTTTTTTGTTTATGAGATTTGTTTGATACATATTTTATTTGTTTATTTTTTGTTTTTATTATGTTTTATTTTGAGATTATGTAAGATTCAATGAGAAATGAAGAAAAAAATTGCTTAATAAGTTCATTTAAAAAGGTACTTGATAAACTTGACTTTAAGGTGAAAATCGGTTTGACAAAAAATGAGTTATTTGCTGTTGCCATGATTAAAAAAAAAAAAAGGCCGTGGTAAGAAGGTTAATAAGTGTAGGCCTTTCCTTTTTCTGTAAAAAAACAGGCTACTACTTAATTATCGATTAAAAAACAAAAGTTCATGCGCCTGTATTGTAAGACTTCCCACAATGAAAAACTTCATTATTAATTCACTTGACAAAAAATGAGGAGTTGAGTATGAAAATGAGTATGTTGCATCTCTGCAATTTAAAAGGAAAGGCTTCTTCTTTTCCTCCCTATCCAATTAGTGTTGCCTCTTATCTTCGTAAGCACAAAATGAGATGCATTATTTGTGAAAAAATAAGAGACTAGAGGCCTGATAACATCTACATTAATTAGAGACACCCACAACTTATCAGATATATTACACCAATGACAGACAAGGAAAGAGAGGTCTTTTTGTGAAAGGGAACCATTGAGAAAAGTACAGTTTCTGTTCGTCGAATTAGAAC
The DNA here is from genome assembly GCA_021605095.1 of Caerostris extrusa. Taxonomy (NCBI): domain Eukaryota; kingdom Metazoa; phylum Arthropoda; class Arachnida; order Araneae; family Araneidae; genus Caerostris; species Caerostris extrusa. Next base: position 31,952 of record BPLR01003570.1, on the reverse strand, counting down.
AATGGAAAGTATTCCAGAGACAAAATGAAATTTTATCTGGCAATCTTTCCTAGAACTATGAGTTTAAACATATTTAGGATGCTTGGAAACATGCATAATACATTAACTCTCCCAGAGGAAATGAAAGTGGTGCAGTTTGTTAAGCAAAGTTTGATAAAAATAATTTAATTTAATCTAAATAATTACAGTCGGGATGAATTATTAGCATTTAGAGGATTTCATTGCGCAGATATATCTAGGATGGCTTCAGATTATTTAATTTAAATAAAACATTTTAAAGCACTAAGAATTTTTATTGGAACTATCATGATCAGAGTATCTTGTTTATATTTGATATTGATTTTGCATAGGAAAAATTGTTTGTGAATTTATGTAATCAAATTCTTACTAATGAAGAATAAAAATAAATTGACAATGGAGTATTATTAAAATATTTAATAAATAAAATAAGTTTAATTTTATATTTCTAAAGAAATGAAAGTTAACTTTTCATATAGAAGTTTGTGTTGACATGTTTTCCGACCTGTATTCAAATTAGGATGTTTAAAAGAAAACTCATTGAATTTTCAGCATACGAATGAGAAAGAAATGAACCATTTATTGCCTTCGTTTTCATTTAATATTTGCATCTTGTTATCATATTTAAAAAAAAAAAAAAAAAAACAGGCAATAAAACGAACGGAGAGAGGATTAAGTAGATACTTGAAATTGGAAGAACTAGTCTGACTGGATAAGTCTTTCCAGAAGACGTTTTTTATTGCGAGGAAGACCAACAGGAGGATTTGTGGAAAGTTAAGGAATTCCTGTGGCGTCCGCAAAATAATGCGCGAAAAAGAAAATCTCATCGTATGCTTTGTTATTTCACTTTTATAGAATTCTTTTGGTGGCAGTGTAGAAGATTAGAGGGCTTTGAGCAAATCCTAGCTTTGCAGACATCTATTAGTCAAGGAAATGAGAAATGCTATTTGTGTGGTACAAATCGAATTCACTAAGAAAGAAATACGAGATATTCCTTCTGGTTATATTTTTGATTAGCTTTTGTATTTGTAACTTCATTTAAGTATTTTTAACGCCTTTTTAAGAGTAATCTCTATGCCCACAAACAGTTTTAAAAACTGTGTTTTGGAGTATATGCAATTATATAAAAGATGCTATTTTGTTTATTTATTCAAAGCTCTAGCCCTTAGACATACAGGGGTTGTTCAAAATGATGAAAACACTGCACTAAAAACAAAGTGTCTAATTTATCACCAAACCGTTTTGTTAAGATGACTGTATTTGACACTGTTAAATTTTAAGACTTCTAATTGGATGTGCTAAGAGAAATAAAAGGCCTTTCTCTTACTAACCATATATGAATGACAAAAAGACTGTTAATCACTTAAAATGAAAAATAATTTATTACTAAATAACAATATTTCATAACAATATTTCTATATATACATCAACACTGGTTTCTACTAATGTAATTGTTTTAAATATGCTATAAATTTGCTGGGAGCTATGATATTATAAGTTTATAAAAGAATATATTTTTCAATTTAATCTATCCTTATATCCCAAAATGGCATGAATTTTTTTAATTATGTTCCGAAATATGTGCTATAAGTTCACAGCTGGAACAACCTTAAACTATCGCTTTGATTGAGGATTGTGCATAATAATGGAGCACACTGCATATCAAACCACTGCACACACTTTGCTTGCAGCACCAAAAATAAAAGTTGCTCATTTTCATAAGAGTTTTATTCTTAAATGGTCAAATTCATGCTTGAGAGGATATTAAGGTTTTATTAAAATTGTGGATGAAGAAAAGTTTTGTTGACTAGTAAATGATTTAGGAGTATTGTAAAGCATAAGAGGAGACAAAGAAAAAAGAAAAAAAAAAAGATTTTCATTTACTAAATTTATGGATAAAATAAAATACGTCTAATTCTTGCATATCATAAAAATGAACAAAAACACGTGATCTTCGATAAAAATGAGTTTCAATAAGGGGTATGGCTTCTTTTGATCAAAAGTAATGTCGCATACTTGTGAGCCATGGATTCAGTGAAACTATCAGGAAGGATTGAGATGTTTGCTCTCACTCTTGTAGAAGAGAATTTTTCAGTTGTTGAAACGTGTCTGAAGGTAGATCTAGTATGCGACCAGAGAAATTTAATGTCATCATTCAATTTCTCCTCCTCATCATTCATTTAATGAATATATATCATTCTAAAATGTTTTAAGCCTGTTTGATTTGATTTATATCTGGTGAATATACTAGCCAAATGATTCGAAGGACTCCAGTAGACGAGGAAAATATGACTTGGCTTTAGCGTCCATGAGAAGAAATTTATCCTTGATCGTTGGAGCTAATGGATCACAATATCGCCAAGCCGTCTGTAATTCAGCCATGATGATGTACACGCCGATACGACCATTAACAGAAATACCAGCCCATGAGATCACTTCGTATCCTCCAAATCAGACAATTGCGTGCACAGTTGCAAGAGTATTTCACTTTATTTGCAGATTATAATCCAACTACATTCACGTTTTACATTAAGAGAAAGAATACGTTTATCCCTTCTGCAAACAAGATGCTATTGCGTCCACCATCTGCACTATGGCCCGCTGTTGACGAAACACATAGGTTTATAATCCAACAAATTATTTCAAGCAGTTTGAGTCGAACACTGCTACTAGTAGCCTTCTGTGCTATTATAGTGAAGTGACATTCATATTGCCCTTTCTTTTGACCCTTAGTTTTAAAAATTGAACTTCACTTTGTGCCCATGGCGAAATAATGATTCAAATAATGAATACGAAATTCGAATTTGAATATTCGAATAATTCGAAATAACTATTTCATAATATAGAAATAACACTTTGTGACGTTGCAATTTTTCTGTATACTCCTCAATAGCACGAGATAGATATGAGCTGGAGTTATTGTCCATAAAAACAATGTCTACACTAATAGTACAGCGGAAAAGACACACATGAAGGAGAATCACTTGCTGATAATAATGACCTCCGGTAGCTGTACCTCCGTAAAAATTTTAAGTTAATTCAATCATTTATAATGCTTCGCACGCCAGGACTTCTTTTCTTATGCCAGTGTAATAAAATCATGTACAATTGCTGAGCAATGTTACCCTCTGACTGGTATAAAACATTTTTTTGCCTGAAGTATAATATATTTACCATCCATTGAGGTTATTTTTCTTGGCCGACTTCCAATAACCTTTATATGTACTTTTTAGTTTAGGGGGCTTTTCAAATGAACTTTTTGTGAACTCGTTTTAAATGAAATTTGTTTTAAATGAACTCGTGAAATTGAACTTCTCCGATTCGAAACTCTCTGGCTGAGCTTGTACCTTTGCATTTCTTATTTTCTCATCAAGCAGTTCAAAAATTTGTACTGAGAATCTATTGATTACCGGCGTGATGCAAAAAATTTTATTTGAAACAAATAGATTTACTTAAGAAATTAAATGCAGGGGTATTTCGGTGTATTTCAGCTTTGGAATAAGTCCATCTTCATATAAGTCCTATTTGGTACAAAAAAGATTGTTTGGTACACGATTCTCGTCAATAAATAAATAAATTGTACTGGGACTCAAATGATATCAATCCATTTTCCCGTCTTTGTCAAATGGATCGATGTCAAAATCTTGCAGAGAAATACCAACCTACTACAGCCCCCAAAAAATTAAGTTTGATAACATTTCTTAACAAAATTAAGCATGATAGTTCTCTTATAACAGGTATGCTGAAGAGTTCGTAGGCTGACACATAGATGGCGCTACTAGTATTAAATCCATATAATTTTTAGTTAGCCCTATCCTTCAAAAGACACGTGTACAAATTTGACAGCTGTTGCACTAACAGTATGTGAGTTATAGCATTTTTAGTGTTCATCACGTGCAGTCCACTCGGCTGACTGTCGATTGGACTCCGGTGTGAAATGATGGAGCCCTGTTTCATCCATTGTCCCATATCGACGCAAAAATTCGGGTTTATTACGATTGAACAGCTCGTAACACTGCTTAGAATCATCAATTCGTTGTTGTTTTGGGTCGATTGTGAACTCGCGCGGCACCCACTTTGAACAGAGCTTTCGCATATCCAAATATTCATTCACGATATGTCCGACACGTTCCTTTGATATCTTTAGGGTCTCAGCTAACTCAATCAACTTCACTTTACGGTTATCAGAAATTGTTTTGTGGACTTTTTTGATGTTTTCGTCGGTAACAGCCTCTTTGGGGCGTCCACTGCGTGCATCGTCCTCGGTGCTCCTTTCGCCTCCTTTAAATTTAGCAAACCACTTCTCTACGGTTGATTTTCCTGGTGCAAAGTCCGAATAATGTTTATCAAGCCAAGCCTTGGGTTCAATAGTATTTTTTTTCGCTAAACGCTTTTTCGCACCTACAGTTTAAAGTGAATTCCGAATCACTACAAACATGGCACCGCCGGGACTCGAATCTGAGACCTGTGGTACCGAGCACCAGAGCGCTAGTCACTCGGCCATTCAGGCCCTTATTATAAGCACACGAAATTCCTTTTATCCATTTTTTCAAACTAACAAAAGTGGCTTCACTAAAAATGCTATAACTCACATACTAATAGTGCAACAGCTGTCAAATTTATACACGTGTCTTTTGAAGGTTAGGACTAACTAAAAATCATATGGATTTAATACTAATAGCGCCATCTATGTGTCAGCCTAGGAACCTTTCAGCCCACCTGTTATGTGTATATTAGTGACGGGTAGGAAGTATGTAACGGTAATAAGTGTTTAAATACAAGAACGTGAAGTTTGTTTGGTTAGGAGAAATCCGACTGGTGAAAATATGAATCATAGTGATATGATTTATCATTCATATATGATACATCGTTATCAATCACATGACCTCATGTGTAATATATCACGTAAATACTTGATATCATAGAGTGTATAATTTCCTAGTTACGGCTTAAAGTAGTGACATTGAAATTGATCCTCTGAAATGCGAAATGATCCTATTTCAGATGTCTTTTTAACCGTTTGAATAATAATATCTACAAGTCAATGGTCTAAATTAAATTATCGGATCTTAATAATTGCTTTATAAACATTATATATAGCTAATGTTCTCAATTGATTATTTTTTTATTAATGTTAACTTTCAGGATAATAGAATGTTTTTAAAATACATTTTGCATCAAATGAATTTCCAGATAACTACAATAAGCATTTAAGTGAATTTTGAAAAACAACTACTTTAGTCATTAACAGATGTAATATTAATATATAATAATTTATGTATTGTACATTCAACTTCTTTATATCTGATTTTCAACTTCTGTTAAAATTATTATTAGTTTTATATACATTGAACACATAAACTAAGAAAATGTAAAAAAAAAATTGTTTTCGCTCCCCCCCAAAAAACTATTATTAACTATTACCTTCACTTTTTAAAAGGGTTCTTTAGGAAATAAAAGTTTTAACTTATTTTTTCCATGTTAATTTATATGCAAAAAAGGGATTAAAGTAATTATTTTGTGGGTGACATTTTCATGAATATTATTTTTGCACATCAAGAATGAATTACGCAACAAATTTCACTTTTGATCGTATGTATTTTATACAAACAAAGTCAATTTCACTTTCAAATTTTTCATTTAACATTTTCTTACGTGCACTTCGCACTCTAATCTTACGTGCACCCCATTGTAATGTCTAATACACAATATAATGTTTCCACATTATAATAGGTGAATGTTTTTTCCTAAGACAACGAAGAAGGCGTTTTCAGGAATTATATATCATACAGTATGTACAAAAATATTTCAAAATAATACTTATTTCTTGAAGCACTCACAGAAAATATCTAATTGTATATGATCTGAGGAATGTTTTGGAAATCTGTGAGAATTTTAGTTCATTTCTGCTGCCCTTATAATTGTGGTGTATTAAAGCAGATGTAACTATTGAATCAATTTAATTCAAGATTTTAATTTTAATTAGTTAATTAAATAAATTTAATTAATTACATTCTTAATATTTAACATCAACAATGGATTCAACAATACAATATGTAGTCAATGTTTTGGAAAACTCAAAGAATTTAGGTTAATTCTTGTAGCATGTTAAAGTTGCAAAACAAAAACAACTTATAGAATCAATCTAATTCTCAATTTTAACTAATTACAATTAATAATAATTATAATTATTATAAAATGTGCAATAATAACATTGTTTATAATATTTATACAAAGTAAAATTCTAACAATGCCCTTCTAATGAATATACATTATTCATACCTTTAATTTTATTTGTGATCTATATTATCTATTTTTATTAATAAAAATATCAATAGGAATTAATTAATATTGATAATTTAAACATTTGTATTTTAACCATTTCTTCCTTCGAGAATGAGATTTCTTCCTTTTAACTTTATGAATTTTATTTTCACTCTTTATAATAAGCATTTCTGTATTATTTGATACCGTGTTCGATGTTATTTTTAATAAAAAAGCATTAATATTAATAGTTTAAATATTTTTATTTCAACAATATTTCCTTTCGAGGATAAGCCTTATTCCTACTTTTAGATTCATTAGAATTTAACTTCAATCTCTTCGAAATAAGCCCTTCAACTTTATTTAATGCTTTATTTGTGATGGATGAAATTTTTTATTAATAAAATGATTAATACTAAATAATTAATTTTGATAGTTTAAAACGTTTTTATTTGAACATCTTCTCTCGAGAATAAGCATTTTCTCTATTTTTAACTTCATTAGAATGGGCCTGAACGGCCGAGTGGCGTCAAATTTTGATTAATACCGATAACACTGAATGCGCCAGCTCACACTGCATTGATTCTTCGTGACTTTTTCGTCAAAAATGAAACCCATATCGTTCCACAACCACCGTATTTTCCTGATTTAGCACCGTGTGACTTCTGGCTATTACCTACACTCAATAGACCATTCCGGGGACACCGTTTTGAGTTGATTGAAGAGATTCAACGTGAATCGCCGTGCGTTTTGAAGGTCCTCCCTGCCACTGACTTTTTAGCATGCATTGAGGATTGGGAAAAAAGTTTGCATAAGTGCATTGTGTCCGGAGGGGATTACTTTGAAGGCGATGAAATAAATTTGGAAGAATAAATAGAAGTTTTTGAAAAAAATAATTGGCCTTACTTTTTGGGCACAGTAAGAACGTATAGGTGGAACACTAGGCTCACAGATGCAAGACAAAAAATGCCTGTTGTGAACAGATTTCTTCTTGTCGAGTATGGTAGTAAGAGGCCAGTGACTTAAAAGAACCATGATTATATGGAGGTGAAGTTGGAATTTAAATTTGCAAGGATAACCGAGTTATGTTTTTCCAGATATAAACACAAGTGCTCAACCATTTTACACATTTCCAGTAGTAAAACAAATATAAAAATTGCATTATAGCATCTTATACTTAATTGATTTATGCTAAAATGAATCATGTTACCTCTCATTATCATTACACTGGGCTATTTTTTTTTTTTTTAATGCAATATGTATAATTTTAATGCCAACAATGGTAAAATGAAATTCTGCCTCAATTTGAACAGACTTTATAACTTTCAAAACATTTAAATGCACATATGAACGAACCAAGATTTTAAATTTCATTAAGATGAGTTATAGAAAGACAAAATTTATTTGTTGTAAATTAAATTTAAAAAACTTAGTTGGATTAACAAACTTCAAAAGTGTCTAGCTTAGAATTTTAAATGCTATATTCTCTGTATACAACATTAATGTTCGAATAATCAAATTTGTATTGACTAGTCTAACAAAAGAAAATCAAATGCACTAAGAATGCAGCTTGCTTGTACTTATTGATTTAGGAAAGGAGAAGTGAGTGATTCTGAGATAACACTATATTCATGCATCAAAATGTTGGCTCCAAGACACCCTACTGCAGCTAGCCTCCCATGTGATTGAGTGCACATGCAGTGGCATGGATATATTTGTTATATACAAGGAAATTCGTAATGAATGAGCTGTATCCATAGAACACTAACTCAGCCATGAAAAGAGATGATCTTGCAGAAATATTTGATCAATGTTTTGAAAACTGGACAAAATATTTATTAAATTTACATCTGTATATGTAAAAACATTACAATAAATTTGAAAACTTTTACTCTATAAATTATAAGCATTAGTTTTATAATTACAATATATATATTCTTTAATTTGGCAAAAATTTTTATGTTACATTATGGTTTTATTAAAAACATACAGCAAAAAACTACAAATGGGTGATATTTTATGCTTTATTGAATAGTTAAGATATCAATGAAACAGTATACACGTATCACAGTTAGTTATGACAAAATATTCCAGTAAATAAATACACAAAATTTTAATAAACAGAAACATTACGGCTGGAATTGCAATATTCAAGAACAAGTGTCATGAACTGTGAATTTGCTTGACAGTGTGATTATTCATTTTAAATAAGAGCCACCAACAATAGAGCAAGAAATTCTGTGGAATGAAACTGCCATACAATACCCCCAAAATAATGTTGCCCGTAAATGTATACATGTCATAGCCAATTTTTAAGAAAAATACTAAATGCTGCTATATCAAAAGAAATATATATATATATTTTTTTAATAAGACTAATGATTTTTATTTCTTAAATATGTATGAATCAATGCATGATTATGTATATAAAAGAAATCCAAGTTCCTTCGGAAATACGCTTAATCACAGATAAATGATATCAAATTCTTTTTACTGCTATATGGTAAACATTAGATAAATAACTTTTTTTCTTGTGCAATATTCCTGTAATTGAAACTAATTTTGTTTATTAAAAATCACTATGTTTATAAAAAATACAATTTCACATTCTATTAATTTCAAAATTTGCATTTTAATTTTCTGATAAATTAAAAGTATAAAGAAGCAAATGACACAGTTGGCAGCTCGAAGAAAACAAATATTTTAGAAACATCTATTGACCCAAACAGCACAATGACAAATACACATACACACACATATATATATATTATAATAACCATGCTTGAGCAATGAATATCAATGAAAAAAAAATGTAATGATTATTTGAGAATAGAGAGAGTAGACGAAGAAATCAGAAATTATATAGAATTCCACATCAAGCTTGATTATATTTGATGCCATATCCAAACGACTAGCATAGTTAAGTTTTTGAGGTAGGCAATGCAACTTAGATCTTAGTATAGATATGTAATCAATGGTTTATAACTTATCAATTGCAATTATTTGAAACAAAAGAATAATGTTATACAGAAAGATTAAAACTATACAGTATCTCTAAAGATTTCTATAATCACAGAAAATGAAATTTGTGCATCAAGAAGGAAACATTTATCAAGTCTGTTGTGATTGTGCATGGTATGAAATAGTTTTACAAGTTAGGAAACACAGTAAGACAGATGTCCACACTTAGGATTTTATCCAGCGACGAAAATCTTATATGAAACTTTTCAGTAGTCATTGATATTTGTCAATAATGAAGGATGAATGGGGCATACATGTCAAATATGCATACCAATACTTTGAAATTACCATGAAGTTCCCAGTTTAACAAGAGAATCTGGAAGAAGACACTTTCCCTACTGCACTCATTATGTTCTAAGGAGATATAACTCATGCAATCTGATACAATATAAGGATATTGATTATATTCAATGGGATATTAACAGCCTTGATGAGAATGTGACAAAATGTTCTTAATCCTGTAGCATAATGTCAACACTTCCATAGCCGTTCTTGCTCTTTAGAGTTTGCATCTCATCAAGCCTAATAAGTAGGATCAGTTGAAATGCCAACTGCCACAATATCAGTGATTTTAAACACACAGCCAATAAGTATGTTCTAGTTTGCACAATACATAATCTATTCAAATTTATACCAAACAGTATCGGTACATGTGTCACATACCATGTTTGTGATACTGAAATGAAGGCAACTGTCCTATGTATGCCAAACCTCTTTGTAATTATCCTAGTGATCTACAGTACCATTTATCTGTGCCGTTATACCAAAAAAATTCAATATAAAAATTGCTTTCTTCAAGTGCACAAATTTCATTACATATGAATCTACATGATTTATTTATACTGTCAAAATAAAAAACTTCCTTCCAAATAAAATAAATCATTAAAGCCTCACAGTACAAGTAAAGCACTTAATCAAAAAAAAAAAATCATTAATATACTGTTAAAATCTCTCAAAGCTTAGAGAACATAATACCAGTTACTTATAAAATTAAGATAAGATGGTATCATCATTTGAATACTGAAATGTTCTAGTCTGGATATTGGCATTAGGCAAGAGAAGTGGAATTGAAGAAAAGCAAAGAACAATGGACGGGAAGGGAACATATATGAAAAACAAAGGCCACCTTTTCATAAAATATTGAACTATAATTTGATTTGGATAAAATTAAAAATACACATTTAAATTATTAAATAAATGCCTAATCCCTTCCATGACTTTTTCTTGAGCACCAAAGGAAAGAATATCTCAAGATAGATACTTATTGTAAAGGAAAAGGATCGTGGAAGAGAAAGAGCCAGATAGGATCAGGGAAGATTCATAATTTGTCTTCTTAATCAATATACAACAGTAGGGATTCTTAAAATAATAATCTTCAACAATTATAATCACTGCAAATAAAATGTTGACAGAATGAATTAAAGAAATATGAATCAGACATCACAATATATACAAACATTAAATAAATTCAATTAACACAAAATCAATGATGAGAGAAATGAATATCTTATTAAAAACTTATTAACCAACCTGTCTTGAAGAGAATTACACATATAAATAAATACAAAAACTAACAATTTTAAGGTAAAATAGGGATGCCTAAGATAAAATGAAAAATTCCCTGCAATATTATTTTAAAAATGAGATGAATATAAAACTTTCAATAATAATTTAAAGAGAGAGAGAAAAAAAAAAGATGATACCTATCTTTTATTTTATTTTTTGTAATGACCCCATCATTGAAGCATGATAAGAAGAAACACTAAGAATATCAGTTCTCATAAAAGATTGAATAACAGGTCAACAAATGTTTTCTTAAATTTGGTTACAATTTTGTCCTAATATTTATTAGAATCATTTAAATTAATACATGTAAAAACAGTAAAAAAATAAATCCAAACACCACTTAAGTATTAAAAATACTTCAAGATGCGGTTTAATTAATATTTAAACTATTAACAACAAAATATTTTCAAATGCTGATTTCTTTTTTGCTGCAATACATTTCCCTGCATAAACACTGCAGTCAATAAAATAAAATTATTTCTAGCTTAATGAATATTTAGAAAAATACAGCATTTTAAATTAATTAAAAGATCTTGTCTAGTAGCATTTTAAATATTAACATAAAAATTTCAAAAATCTGCACAAAAAAAATTATAAAGTGCATTATTTTGTAACAGACTGACAAAATTTCTTCATTCAATAATATTGAATATATTTTGATTAAATAATTCAGTAGCTAGAAGAAACAATTTTTTTTTTTCTTTTACAGATTTACAATATAATTATGTACAATTTGGTACGAGGATGAAGATGATTAAAATTCACAATGATGTTTACAGAATATTTAAATAAATTATGATGGCGTTTTACATATGAAAACAAACAACTAGATATCTAAAACATTTATATAGATATTGTGAAATACAGAAAATGAACATTTCAAAACTTTAAATCGAGTTACAATGTTTCCCTCAACTTTAAATCTTAAATAAACGAAGAGGATCATTCTAATACACAGCCATTAGGAAGTTGAAAATTCTTCTGAACATACTCAAAAATATGAGTGTCTTAATGATATATTTAGGAAGGGGGGGGTTATCTTGAAATAAATCATGCACTTGAAAAATTCCAATATCAGATCAACAAATTCATTTTACAAGCATATATACACAACACAAATTAACATCTCCTTTTTATGTTGAGTGTTACGTTGAACGCATTACTTTATTACATGCAATTAAGTCAGATCCAATCTTGGCCGATAATATAGTTTTAAGGGTGGATCCTGAAAGCAAAGTTTTAAAATAAGGTTATTCATATAAAAAAATATGTAATCACAAATAATAAGCAGATGAAACATGGATAGTTTATTTTTAGCAAAATTATTTCATGCTCATCAAAATTTTGTAAAGTCTAATTATATTCCCTTTTATACTTAAATCACATTTCTATTCATAACTATTTCATTTATTTCTACCTAGTAAAATAGTTCTCTGACAACTATTTTACTAGGTAGAAATAAATGAAATAGAACTAATTTACTAGGTAATTGACTTAAACTATAAAATTTATAGAATTTAGAAAACAAAATTTGTGACTTTTTGATGCAAATCAGATTAAAAACACAAAAATTTAAATAAAAATATAAGCATTTATTATTTTATGTTAAATTAAAAATGACAGTAGCTGTTAAGTATTTTCAGTAAGGTTAAGTGAGTTATTTCAAAGCTTAAAATTATAGTTATTAGTTAAAAAATTATTAGTTATTTCAAACCCCCTTTAAATTTCTGTGTTACAATCTACTCATGAAATGTTGTATCTAATATGACTGAGCATAGGTTTAATAAACTAATACCTTGTACACAATGTATGTAATGTTTTTAAAAACGCAATTGCTTTTACATGCTTGTGCATAAAAGGCATAGTGCTTAATACATTTTACATTTTTTAATATTAACAATTTAAGATTATTTAACATAAAAAATATAAAGATTCATTAGATTACTTTTTAAATTAATTTTTCTGTAGTCCTTAATAGAAAAATTGTAAAAGAAACTTCCGGTTTAATTAATAATAGATACAAATTAGAAAAACGTATACCTTGAATCTCCATCTAGTAACACAAACAAATTTTAAAGTATGGTCCTTCCCCAAAATTTCTTCATTGCACAAAATGTCTACCTAAAATTCATATAAAAAAAATTGCATAACAGGAATATATAATATATTTAATTCAGTCCAAAACAAAATTGTAACAGTTAAATGTTTAAGAATCCTGCATTAATTTTCAGTGAACAAACTGAAAATAATGTATAGTTGCAATGTATATATGTATAGCAACAATGCATCATTAAAAATTCATTAATTAATCATCATCATCAATTCATTTTTATGCTCTTGATTTAAAGTTAATCCTTTTAGATGATTTTAAGAGTATTTATTAGTAAAAGTATCACTCTTGCTACTTTTAGATAGAAATGTAAAAAAGAATAATTTAACGAAAGAATTGCTAAAAATGCATGGAAATATGTTACAAGTTTATGAAAATTTTAGGAGTTTTTTTTTTTTTTTTATTATCTCTGTTTTCAATTAATGCAGCAAGAACAAAGTGGTTTTAAAATTTAGATATCATAGAGGTAGAATGATATGCTTTTCCTCCGTTCCAAAACTAAAATAGTTTATTTTGAAAGAATAAATGCCATTGAAGTACAGTAAGTGCTGATTCAATGGTTCAAAATAGTCTACTATATTGCATCGACTAAGTCATTCGTTTTCGGACTTTAACGCATGGATCCGGGTGTTTGTCGACCTTGGATGCTAGATACTGCTGCTCATATTCTGCTGAATGACATTATCATTTTGTACCAGAAATTAAAGACAACTTCTGATTTGGTTTCTGACAATATTTTTGTAGGTTACATTAAACTGATGGATCAAAGTGCGATTCAAAACGTAAAGTATTTTTTTTTTGTGCAAGACCTTTTGGATTCTGATTTGATGTAAAAATTTTCTAAACTCAGTTTAATGACAAAGATGTAAACTTCACAATTGCTTTTGTGTGGAATCAGGTGAAAGAAGTGACTTTACAGTTTTACTTTGAAGTTGACACAACTTCTGGCCTAATGATGAACATGCAGATCAAGATAAAAAAAAAAAAAAAATGTGGTATCTACATTTGATAGAATATGTATTGATGTATTTACTAAACAGCCCTTTAGTAGAAATAACTCTTACAGAAATCACAGACTAGACTGCAATCAGTATAAATGTGAAAGAGACCATGATCTGAGTTATGAGCAAATTACACAGTTCTGTAAGCCCAGTAGAATCCCAGGTTCAGAAGGCAGAATCTGATGAAGGAACATGAAAGATGAAGCTAGTTTTCTGGAAACAGGCTTCAGACGCCTTAAATAATTTATAAAAATTTGCCGAATCTAACAAAAAATATAACTAGGCAGAACTCATATATTTGTGTATAATTCAAAATTTTCTTAAGGTGTCAATTACGGGAGCAATGTGATATCAAATATTTTTATAAACAGTAACACTCATATGTATTTTTTTCTAGCAAAAGAGCAGCTGTTTACAACTTGTTTTAACTATCAGCATACTGCATTAATTTTTCTTTTATGCTCTGCTCTTATCAATACAAGAATATTCAATTAAATTTAACATTGAATACCTGAATTCAATTTTGCAGTTAAAATGACGAAATATATTGCAAGATATTTATATTGTCTACACAGGTTCAAAATGTGGGTAATTATATTGAATAAGTTTTAATCATTTAAATTATTATCTAAAGGGATTTATTGGTATCTTCATTAAAATTATACTGAACTCAATAATCTGTTACTATCATGGTTACAAATTAAAGAACTTTTATTGTAATAAAAAGAACTGTTTGTCTAGTTACAACATTATACAGGTATTTTTTTTTTTTTTCATGTGTTAACTTGTACAGAGAATGTGGTTTTAACTTAAATAATGACAGGGGATTTCTCAATACAAAAATTCCACAGGAAATGATACTTGATTTTAATGTTAATAAATACAGTACTATTACTTTATAAACAGTTTTCATCATAAATTATAATTTTACATAAAGTCAAGCTCTTCTAAGTAAACATAGTAAATGAGTTCCCAAACATCTTACATTTATAAATACTACATTAAATTAGAAAACTGCAGGATAAGCTACATATGATTTTTCTAGCAAAAACCGATTACGTAGAAATAAGTAATACAATGCAATTTACAGAGATTAAAATAGGATCAATACTTTGGAGCAAGTCACCTATAAATGAAACACCCAAAGAAAAACTTGAAATTTAGGATTTCACCAAACAAAATAGACACTATTTTTAGAAATACATGTTTGTTGAACATATTAATTAAATTTAGTAAATAACAATTTAATATATTAAACGTCAGCTACACTTATCTAAAAAAACAGAAGATTATAAAGATTCGGTGAGAAAAAATGTAAAGTCATAATATATTATTAAAAATAATGGCCAAATACTAAAAAATATTTAAAGTGAAAAAAATAACTACCTCACGATATTTATCCATATTATTAAAAACTTTCTTAGCAATAAACTTTTTAAGATGAGTCACAGTAACTTGAGCAGAACATCGTATAAACTTTCTACGCATTTGTTTCAATGCTGATGATTGAGCTTCCAGTAAAATATTAACCTGTTCATCAGATCTGTGATAATCACAGTCTTCCACCTTTGATGAAGAAGACTGAGAACCAGCTTCTTTTTCAATGCAGTTGTCTTAAAAACAAAAGAAAACGCATCTCAATATATGCATGGATATAATAGATATATGCAATTTCAATGCAGAGTTAAATTATTACCTAAATTAAAAGAAAAGTGTTTCAAAATGTTTTTATTTATATAAATACAAATGAAAACATAATTAAAAACTAAAGAGAAAAATCTGAATTATAAATATTAAAATATAAAAACTAATAAAAAATTAGCTAAATTATGTTTTATTAGAATGCATAAAATTTTTATCCACAATTAAAAAAAAAAATAGGTTTAGTTTCTAGATTTCAAGAACACTTAATGAAAAGATAGTAAGTATTTTACAAAAACTTGTTCTTATTTGAGAAAATCAGCACAGAATAATTAACATACAAATATTTACACATGATACAATAGAACTTCAAATAAATTACAAAGCACTAAAACTTTATTCAGGCAAATTTATTACTCTAAAAACTAATTTAATAAATAATAATGAGCTTGTACATTTTATAAACTTACTGGGTATAATTTTAGGGTAAGGCATTCCTCTTCTTTTATAGAAATCCCTTTCACGCCTTATTTCATCTACAATTATATATACATATAATTCATTAAACAACATGCTGCAGATTTTATAACAATTTTGGACAGGAAATAAAGAGTATAGCTATCAATAAGATCAAAACATTAAAAAAAGGTTTGAATCAGATGGCAAAATTGAGTGACAAATAACATTAGATTGTTTTAAAAATTCATTCTTCCTATTTATCAATCATGAATCTAAAATATATATCACAAGGTTCATTACATTATCTTTCTTTTTTTTTGAATTCATACAAACAAATTCAATAAAAATTTTTATTCAGAATATATACAATATGGCAATTATTATTTCAAATGTTTTTAACGATTAAATTTAAAAAGCATCATATATGTATATATGAACCAATATAAAAGATTATAACCAAATTTCTTCCAAATTTAATACTGAATTCCACCATTTTAGTGTACATAGTTTAAATCAGGTTTTTATTCATATCACTGATTGTGTCTGACAAAGAAAACTTGTAAAAGGACATGTGCAACAATACATTCAAAATTTCATAAAACTCTAATAGCTTATCATTTAATCACCTATGAACCTGTACATGTATGAATAAACCAAGCGAGATAGTTTTTTAATCTTAAAAATCATTTCTAATGCTGTCATGACAAACGAATACATATAGATTACCATTAACAATAAAAATGTTTTTAAATGACACTACAAACAATATTTCTTCAATAGATATCTTTGATTTTAAGGATCTTTCTACAAGTCTCCCAATAAAAACTTTTAAGTTTCCATTAATTCTTCATACTTTGAGCTAATTAACTCATTCAATCAATTTCTACACCACCATTCCACTTTCTCATGGTACCAATTACCTGGTACAAGATATCAGTCCTACAACAATACTTAGGTACTGCAGCAGGCAATAAATCAAACCTATTTGAAACTACACATGCGCTAATCATTGGTCATAGACTGCCACCCAATCACTCACTTAATGGACATATTAGTAACAAAGTTTTTTTATACGACTAACTTTTCTAAATAAAACAAGCTACAATGATAAAGGGCAGGGGTCTCTACTCTCGCCGCTACTTTTCAATATATACGTCAATGACTTTCCACGTTCAACCAACATTCAAACGGCCATGTACGCCGATGATACTGCCATCATTGATAGGCATAGAGAAAGTAGTGAAATCATCTCAAACCTTCAAAATTACATAGGGGCGCTTGGAGACATGGCTTTCACGTTGGAAAGTGAAAGTCAATGCTTCCAAGTGTGCCTGTCTAATTTTCTCTAAAAGGAGACCAAATCCTACTCTACAAAATATCAAAATCTTTAATGAACCAGTCCCGTTCGTACGTGAATACAAGTACCTAGGGGTCATTTTAGATTCTAGATTAACTTTCAATTCATATATACAAGATACTAGAGAGTTTTTGCATATTGCCATTTCCTATGAGCATGCGCGCTAGGGAGAAAAAGCTAACGGACGTCCAAAATTCGGTATGCAAAAACTGTTATCAGGCGGGCAACAATCGTGACTCATCAAATTAACCCATTAACTAATTTTAAAAAGTAAACTTTGGATCAGAAGTAAACTCACTCTTTATACATCAATCATCAGGCCCATATTGACATATGCGGATCCTGTACGGATATCTTCTGCCATTGTCACTTCGAGGAAATTGCAGGTTTTTCAAAAATCAGCAGATTCTTAAAATTACTAACGCACCTTATCATTTAAATCGTATTTTCCTCCATAAAGATCCTAACCTCGTGTCTATCCTAGAATTCGCGCATCGAATCTCTACAAAATTTCTAGCCAACATTAATAACGGTAACAACCCGTTGATTTTGAATCTTCAAAATTACTACCACCGGTTTTAATTCTCGTGAAGTGACCTCGCGCCGTCAATAATGCTCTTTTTATTGCTTTCCCTCAGGCCAAAAGAATTACTTTCGACCCAGGATAGACATTAAAAATTCTATTAATTTATACCGCTCACAACAAATTGTGTGAGAATTTGAATAAATTGCCAATAGATGGCGCTTTTTGCGACCGTTTTAAGAATGGAGATCTACAGAAACGGGCAACTGGCGTACCGATTACGGAGTACCAACATGGGGAAATACCCCTTAAACCTCCTCATCTTAATTCATAAATATGGTTGGAATTATAGTAGGCTGCTTAATTATTGTTAGTAAAATTTAAGATATAAGTTACTAAAAATTCAAATTAAAGTAGGTACTAAAAAAAAAAAAGATTTAAAAATACTATTGATAAAAAGTAAGATAAAAAATAAAAGAATTTAAAAGTTAAGTTTTGTTTCAAATTCGGTACAATTAGGGAACAGTTGTCGATGCCGTAAACATATTGTAAAAATGTAAACAAACAAACTTTTTGTTTACCAACACACTCAAGGGATTATGCTGAACAGTGAGAGCCAACGGGTGAATCAGAAAGGTAAAATGTTAACAGTGTCCACACACACACACACAAAAAAAGCCGATCTCAGAACCGTAATTTTTATTTTTCTTTCGATTTTATACTTTTTATTTGGTTTTCAATTTTACAATTTTTTGTTTGATTTTCGATTTTATAATTTTTCTTTTTTTTTTTTATTTCTAATCCTTTTATTTTCCTTACAAAAAAAGGGGTAAAAAAAAGCGTACAATAAAAACCTAACTTAATTACTAGTCGGAAAGTAATGAGAAAATGTAAAGCACAACGTAGCAATAATAAATGCGAAAAGGAACAGAGTTCGGATCTGAACCCTCAACCTCGCGGTCAAAGGTCCGAATCTTTACCTCTGCACCAGTCCGTCTTAATTAATGGAAGATCAAAAATATTTAAGCCAAAGTAATCGCCAGCCCTGCCACGCGTTTTTACTCTTGAACTTTCTAACCAATGAGAAGCCCCTGCAAGAAACTGATTGGCCAACTGCCACGCTTGCTCTCTTTCAATCCTTTACCTACTTTCTAGAGTTAAGTATCCGCCTAGATTCTTAAAATCTAGTCTCTTAATCTCACAACAATGAGCAAGGGAATTAAATATTTTATTTTATCCTTCATTAAACTCTCTTTAATCCATTATATTGAAATATATATAAATCTCCTGAGCAACTGGCTCACTCTAAATTATTCCATAATAACATTAAAAGTTTCTGATTTTATTTTTCGTTAAGCAACAGCCATTAAGTAACTTATTAAATTCTATTTAAGTAACCGGAGGTACGGGGGATTCCCTAAATTCCCAGGCACTCCTTAATAAACCCAACCTTTACCTAGCTATCTTAATTTTATGACATTCTACTGGAGTGGACATTGGTCACTTGTTGTTTTGGCACCAGAATGGCGATAATTATTTCAACTTGATCTATTATTCAGAGCTTTTTTTTATGGTAAAATAAAAGTTTCACTTTTTATTTCATATCAATTTGAAATTATGTTATACAAATGTTTCATAACTCTAGGTACATAAATTTTGTAATGTTTATGTAATCTATATTTATTTTAATGATTCTTTTACTTTCTTGTATATATAGTACATACAATACACATATATTGTAAAGAAAATTAAAAGTTCTTTGATTGATTTTATTTAAAAGGTAATTTTTAATTTAAGTCAAAAGATGAATTTTGAAGCTACTAAGAATATAGGCGAAAGGCCTACAACATAAAATTCTTAAAGAGATTTAAATTTACCACAGTTAAGCCTGAGTAAATTCAAGTTATTTAGATTTTATTCACACTCATGTTTTTGAATACAAATTATCTGTTTGTTTTACAGAAATAATTTATTTTTATAGAAATCTGTACTTGTATTTTGCCATCTCAACCATAATGATCTTTCAACTTGTAAGTTTTTTACATACATCTAAACATTATTTAATGTTATATAGTAAATTATTCTTGGGTATTTTTTCATTGAAGAAACATGCTTCATAATATTTACAATCTGCTAACTTTTAAGTATTAGAGAGGGGGCTTTAATATAGATAACTAATTCACATTTCTCCTATCCTTTAATAAGCAAATTAGTAATTATCTCTCATCTCCAACATTTTCCCTTCATGTATTGAATGATATATATATTATTGTGCAAAAAAAAAAAAAAAAAAAAAAAAGCTGGTACTCTACTTTGAAGTTGTCCAGGTAAAACTAAGCAAATGCACTTAATTATTTAGCACTAAATGAAATATAAATGTAAAAAACTGCAATAAAATATCACTCAAATTGGAAACAGGAAATAATTTGGTTTGAAGTATGTAATAAGTCTGTCTTGAAGACAACAAAAACGAAAAAGTCAAATAAAACTAAAATGAACATAATTAATATTAGAAAATAATTATTAAATTTTTTTTTTTACATTTGATGGTTGCGAGAGCTCAGACTCCCATTTTGTTTTTTACCATTAAAAAACAAACTCCATATTTAAAGTTTTAAATTTATACAAAATATTGTAATATATCAGCTGGACGATACCTTGATTTTAAAAATTTGAACATCATCCAACCCTAATCCTAAGGTGCATTATCCTTGATAAGTTCTTTTAGGTTTCGTTGATATCCTTCAAAAACTTGTTCACACTTTGATTTTTGTATAGATATATAAATCCAGTTCTAGTTGCTCAGCTTTTTTTTTGTTTTTACATTTCTCTAATGATTTTCAGTTTCTTTGTTGTAAGTTATGCACACCCCAGATCTAGAATGATTTACCCTTTTGGTTAAGCAATTTGATTGTATTTTTATGAAGCACATGAAAATTTATATGTTTTGAAATATTGTCAAGGTATTGTTATGCATGTTCAATTTTCCATTTCCTTCCTTCCTTGCCAATTCTCTTTTAACTTTTGATATGTTGTGTCTGTTATATATATAGCATTATTAATAATCTTTTATGTAGATAAACTTAGAAGTCCAGAAAAAATGTTTTTTTTTTTTCATTAAAGCAGATAATAAAATCGAGACAATTCTTGCAAAATCAACAAAAATAATTTTATGCAAATATTATATAAAATTGAAAATGAAAAGCAAAAAGATTAAATAATTTCAAATAAAATTTAAATCCTGCAAAAAAAAAAGTGTACTTACTTTTGCTGAAGGTTTGGAACTAATTTATACACTATATCTTGCATTGTACGATCATAACTATAAATAAAATAAAATATTGATTATTTGAAAATGCTAACACACTACAAGCTTTAATATTATATAAAAATTTAAGCTTCTTCAATTTTCATTAAAATCTATATTTAGTACCTTGCATAAAAATTTGAAAATAAAGGTAAAATTAAAGGGATAAAAAGCTTTTGAAATGAAAGCTAATTTTGCCACACTTAGGTCTTTACTTCAACATACCATTTAAAAATAAAACCACTGTAAAAAACATTTACTTCACAAAATTTAGAGAAAAAAAAATCCAAAATGTTTCAAGATTTCAAATTAATGGAATTGCAGGTTTCAATGAAAACACCGTTAGTTTAGCTTTTTAGATATCTCAGTAATTCTAAATTTATAATAATAAATAAATAAATAAATATATATATATATATATATATATATACATATATATATATATATATATATATATATATATATATATATATATGAAGAGCTCAATACAAAAATACTTTGATTTTTTCCCCCATAAATAAAATCATTTTTGTTTCTGCTATAAATATTTTCTTCGCAAATTTATATTACTAAATTTAAAAAACACTCTAAAACTAGGAGAATTATTTTAATATTTAAGCTTTAATTGGGTTTATTTTTACAAGCAAAGGCAAACAATCATGTAATATATTTTATTTAAATTTAATTATAATATTTTCATTTAATTAAACAGTTTAGTTTTGATATAAAAAATATTATATACAACTCAAGATATTCAATAATTTACTTTCTATTAAATACATTTTTAAATATTTCTTGTGAAATGATAATGTATTGGAATATTTAAAATACTAAGTTTACCAAATAAAATGACTTTGATTTTTAACATATTAACAGTTAATGCCTAACTTAGGAATTAATAAATTTTAAATAGTATTCCACAAATTATACATTTCTACAATCAGCAGTATCAATAAAACCAATTACGAATGGTAATAATACCCAGGTACTATAATAATTATAAATGTTAGCTTTAATGAATACTGTTTTAAAATTATAAGACATCAGAAAAAGATTTAAAAACACATTACAAATTACAAAAATATTTTTAAATTCAAAATGTTTACCTTATGTACTGCAAAGGGTGACTTTGATGGATAACTATTTCACAGGTAGGGCAGGTGTTATTGTCTTCCAGATGCTTAACTAGGCAACTTTTACAAACTGGGAAAAAAAAGGATATACAAAGATCAAAATAAAAAGAGAAATCCACAACTGAAATACAAGTGTAAGCTCACATACAGTGATCCACACCTAGATTTAATTATAAGTAACAAATATCTAACTTTTTAGCAACTTTCTTTGTCAATGTTAAGAAATGGGATGTCAACTCTTCACAAAAATAAATTTATAACAAAGTGGTGGTGTTTCCACACATCCCACATGGTTCAACAGAAACATCTAGACCAAGTCCATGAACCCATGCATTCTTATGGAAGGAGGGACAGCTGTTGTGATGAAGCACCTGTAGGTAAAGGTCTGACTTGGCTCCTTGTTGCTGAATGAAGGCAGTGTCTTTTCAGAGGACTTTTAGGGGGAACTACACCGCATTTGCGTATTGTATGGGAGAATATACTGAAAACTCCCAACAGGTTGTCAGACTAATGAGGCAAGATACTGAACATCCCAAACACCATTGAGTCTTGTTTTTTAAAGAGTACCTATACAACAAAAAAGCCGCCATTGGATTGAACCTCAACTCTAATACTCACTAGCTCAGCATGTTGCCAATGAGCCACAAGTTAGGCAACAAATGGTATTTAAACTAGCTTTGTTCTTGAATTAAGTATTTAATAAAAATATTAAATAAAATAATGAAATTTTATTGTATTGAAATAATTTAGAATGAAAATGTTTTTCATTTATTTACATTTTCCTTCAATTATTTTGAATAAATTCCTTTTTAAAATACATGAATGCACAGAATGAATGTTATCCACAAAAGTTTTCACATAATAAAGATTAAATCTAATAGAAATCTTTGAACAGCTTATCAAACAATTTTTAGCACTGAGTTGAATATCCACAAACTGTAAGAATACTTTTTAATATAGATAAAAAAATTTTTTTTTTTTTTTTTTTTTTTTTTTAGCAAATTCAGGACAGTTTTTTTTTTTCTTCACTTACAGATTCAAACTGCTGATTTTAGAAAATGTTATGCCTTCAAAATTATATTTATTAAATTGTGGCAAACTATGTTCTATTAGCCTCAAATATGTAACTGCGCAAGCATTCTAATGATTTTTAAGACTATAAAGCAACTACAATCTTGCATTCAAAGTAGTATGCTTAAAATCCTTATAATGATATAACTTTGTCATTCTGTAAACTAAAATTTTTTACTAAAGATATCAATACACTTATACTGATCCATGGTGTCATTAATAAATTTCAATTTGTCTATTTCAGTGGATGACATATTGCCCCACACGCCATTGCTTTTCCATTGCCAGGTTTAACAAATAGGAACAAGTTCTCTTTCAGAAATGTATCTTATTTTTTAATCATTATGTAACGACTAGTTAGAAATATATTAAATTTACATTCATGATCAAATTGAACACTTAAAAAAATTTTTTAATGCTTCTGGCGAATTAAATTCTCAGTTTTTCATTCTTTATACTAATGAAAATTACTTCATTGTCATTCCACCAAGATATCGGACTGATCAAATTATAGTTTGAAACTACTTTGACCAACACATATTCCATAATATTCCCTGCAAGTCTTGTAAACAATAAATTCTGATTTAATTTATTTTTTTTAATAATGATTTGCTTCTTTTACACAAGAGACAGTTTTTTTGGGCTGTCATAATGTTTCTTGATAGAAAAAATTTCTGAATAAAAAAAAATTATAAAACAGAACGAATATTGAGGTATATCAATTTTTAATTCATTAAAACAATTATGGAAGCTATTTTTATCATTTACATAAATAAAAATGTATATTTCATATATTAATTGAAGTTTATTTAGAGATCTAAATTCAATAAATTTTTTTCATGCAATACCATGTATAATATAATAAGTAAGGAAAAAATGTTTTAATTCATTAATGCATTGACTTATATTAAAATTATTAATTATTTCCCTTTTTTAACACAAAATTTCTAAGACAAAGAGATATTTTTTATTTCATTCAAAGATTCAGAAACAAACTAAATAAAGCGCCAAGTAATTTCATTTCATTTATGACAACTCAAAAATAGTTCTATTTCTTATTTGTTTACATTTTGCATGCATATTTAATCTTCCAAGAATGGGAATTATATTGCTCAGAATAAAAATTAGAGCTATGTTTACTAACAGTGAATTAGCACCCTTAAAAAATGTTGTAACAAAGGAACAAAATATGGCCTTATAGTGAATATTTTTTTTTTTAACTTAGCTTCATCATATACATTTATGGAAAAGAATTTTTACATCATAAAAATAATATATTTGAATAACTTACAGGTATGTAAACATTCAATGACAGTTGTAGCATCAATTAAGTATCCTCTGCAAATCTTGCATGTAATGTGTGGATTGAGAGTTTTAAGGCGTATCCGCCTTTCCATCTAAAATAAGGGAAGAAAAATTAAATATTCAGAACTGAACACATTTTCATTTCAATCAACAAGTACTTATTCGAAAACAACTAAAAAGTTTCAGCTTCTTTTCTGATTAAACAAATTACAACTTAAAAGAAATTATAAGTCAAGAGAATTGACAACTATTATAGTAAATTGTTGTTTCTCATTTATAAACTAAAAACAATTACATTCTTAATCTACCCTGAAAATTTCCCCAGAAATCTTATTTATTGCAGAACATGTCACTTATACATAAAAGCTATTTTGATGTTCAAGAAAATGTAAAAAATTTTTCGACAGCATGATGTTAACTCCTTACGAAAAAACAGGCAAGATAAAAATTATAGTTACAAATGACGTGGTACAACAATAAAAATAATAACTAAAAAAAATTTAACTTCTTAAGAGAAAGAATAGAAAGTACCAACTCAGAATAGGCCAAACCTTTTTTTGGAAAAGTATTTGAAGCATTGAATTCATTGATTACATTTACTCATTTTCAATAAAAAAATATCAAGTGCTAAAAGATAACACAAGAGTTATTCAAACAAAACTAGGTTGTATAAAAATTAATCGTTTTTGCATAACTAAAAAGGACATTCACTTTTATTTAAGGATAAATTTCTCATTGTTAAAACATATTATTCTAATAAAAATAATTTTGCTCAATTCAGTAATAAAATAAGACAGAAATTATTAATTTCAGACATTTATCACTATTTAAACCAACATTACTATCATTGCTGGTGAAAGTATTCAAAATAAAATAAGCAGTCTAAATTGAAAATATATGAATGATTAACCTAGGTGTGATATGCTGTATTTATAAATTTTTTAATGAAAAATCTCCAAAGGCTTTAAAATTCAAAAACAAATTATTAAAACTCTATAGTGTTGTTTATCACAAGAAACTACAGAATATTCATCTCAAATGTTTAGAATTTAATAACAAATCTGAAATAGTAGTATATAAAATTAAGAGTAATTTTGTAAATCCATATGCACTCTCCTCACTCTGTAGTTAGATGTAGACAATCACAGCTTTAAGGGTGATTGATGCATTACCATCCATTAAAATGAAAGCAGGACCAACTGCTGCAGCGTAGAATCTTGCAGTGAGGTCTAGGCTTCATCCCAACACCGGATAGTCATAGCAGAACTCTGCCTAAAAATGTGCAATATCCCAACAAACACCCTGCACACAGACAATGATGTTTGGAAAGGATGTCATGGGGCCCGATGTGTACTTTATCAGACCCTTATCAGTTTGTAGGCAAATCATGATTCATCATAACATTGCCCCAATAAAATTGACATGCTGCCACCACCATTTTAATCACCAATTTATTTGGAAGGGATGCAAATTTGGGGTACAAAGGTATACAATCCATTCATGTATAGCCTTCCCCACACAGTAGCGACAGATATCGTCTTAACAATGCTGCAATCATAGATGCCACATGTCGGAGTAAAGCTCTTCAATTCCCACTTGGTTACAACAGCAATATATCACTCTTCCACATGGGTTGTAAGCAACTTTGGGCGACTGGTGACAAGTCTTCACACAACTGTTTGGATGGTTAGAATTGTCACCATAATCATAAAAATATGGAATGATGAAGAAAAGAGCTACATCTATGATTTACTGGCCTGTTTCAATGTGTTCGACAGCACTCAGAATCTTTCATTTATCTACGAAAGCCATAGAAATACACCTGTTTTGAAAATAACATATACAAAAGTTCTAAACACTTTTACACAGAACTTGTATGTGAGACTTCCTATAACCCTTCATAATGCTGACACACACTGCGTAAAAAATAGAAGGACAGTGTTTTTTGCCAATTAATGTCTTTATTTTCTCCTAATTACCAGATATTTATGTAGATTTAGTTTTTAATGACCCTTTTTTCATTTTAGGCAAAAATTAAACATCTACCACTAATATTATTAATAAAATTAGTATATATAATTTCCGATGCATAAAAAAAGTAGAAGGACACTTGCTAATATATTTAATTTAGTGAGTTGTTCTTTAGTTA
Source organism: Caerostris extrusa (assembly GCA_021605095.1). Classification (NCBI taxonomy): domain Eukaryota; kingdom Metazoa; phylum Arthropoda; class Arachnida; order Araneae; family Araneidae; genus Caerostris; species Caerostris extrusa. The sequence continues at coordinate 5,027 of BPLR01003570.1, read as the reverse complement.
AATAGTGATTTTGTACTTTTGTTTTATCCTTTCTGTCAAAAAAAAAAATCTAATTTGTTTAAAAGTTACGCTGTTTCTCCGTTTTCAGAAATGCCCAAAGGAATACCTTTGAACGATTTTCCAAAGGCAAAATTTCGCATATCAAAATGATGGTAAAGGTGTCAGGTGCTCGATTGTTGCAGATGAGCCCCAATACAGTTTCAAACTTGATCAAGAATCCTTATAAAAATGGAAAGAAAAAAGGACTGGTAGACCGAAAAAGTTAACACCACGTGATGAAAGAAAACTTGTTTGTGTGCTTAAGAAGAACAAAGGAAGTGTTTCAAAGGCAAGAAATCAAGCAGGACTTAATCACATGGCCAACGAAACAAACAGTTTACAACTATATTAAAAGATCTAAAAAATTCATTTTTCATAAAACGGAAACATCATCTAAGTGGACACAAGCTCACATTGATAACCGTTTAGTGTGGGCTAAGGAGCACATGTCCTGGACTACAGAATGGACTTCTGTGATATTTTTTCGATGAGGAAATTTAACAGATGGGTCCAGACGGATATCAGCACTACTGGCATTGTCTGGGGAATGAAGGCGAATACTATTCAACACGACAAATGGAAGGGAGGGAGTTTAATGATTTGGTTGGCTGAGGATATACGGAGGAAGGACAAGTCTAGTTTTCTCTTAAATAGTAGGCAAAAACATAGAGACTACATTCAAGTGCTGAATTCCAAGCTGCTTCCTTATGGTTCTGACTTGGGGGTGAAGAGTGGAAGTTTCAGCAAGACGGGCTTCCCTTCACACCGCGACTGGAGTCAAAAACTGGCTCCCTAACAAATAATGTGGATGTTTTACCATGGCCAGCCAAAGTCCTGACCTTAATGTAGTGGAAAACATCTGGCAATCTAGTTCCGTCAGTTTATGCTGATGTAAGCAATTTGATTAAGCTAACTCAGCTTCGAGAAGCATTGAATGACTCGTGGGACAATTTTTGTCAAACAGAAGTTCAATTTCCATACAATTCACTTCAAACAGAATATTTGAAATTATAAAGGTCAATGGGAAGAACATTCCTTATTAAAGTCACTATTTTTCATTCATCATAATGCTGTCCTTCTACTTTTTTTACAAAGTTTCAAAAAACTATTTTTGTTGCCATTAATATATTTTATGTTTGAATATCATAATTCTGATGTTAAAATTGTATTTTTAAAATATTTGGCAAAATGTTTCTAATAATAAAAATTTTAGTAAAAATAAAATATTTCACAGTTATTACAAAATCAAGTGTCCTACTTTTTTTTACGTAGTGTATGCAACTGCCTTTTCTTATATTTCTTGATAAAGTGTTACATAACATAGTATTAACATACTCCATGTAATTCCACAGCGAATTGCAAACTCTCCAATTCAGATTGGCTTCTGAAAATTAACAATTTGCTCTGAATGCTGAACTTTTGGCAGTGAGTGTATATGTACATATGTGTGTGGTGAAAAATCATAATTTATTTTAAACAATATATACAAAAACTTAAAACAAATTACAAATTAGATCAACAATTAGAATTTGAAGGTAGCAATGCATTTGTTTAATAATAATGAAAAATTCCAGTTGGATAATCTCTATCAATACAATTTGGACGATCTGGTCTTTAATTTATATGCACCTACATCTTTGGCATACCCTCCAAGTATCACTTTGGTATCCCCTGGGGTAAGTGTACTTCGGACACCACTGCTATAGAGGATATGTGCCAAGAAAAGAAACATTCTCAATGGTTAGAAGCTCTCGGGACAGCTGAAGTTATCCAGCAAGTACAGGATCAATGACAATCTCACATTAAGCCATCAATGGATCCTCAATGAAAAAATCAGCCAGTTGATGAGGGGTTATTTCCAAATAACTGTAGATGGTGATCCATAATCAGACTTGTGGTGCATAAGGATATCAGGTTTAAATCGTATGTGATGCGGAAGTGCAATTCATTTCCAACAAGAGCCAGAAACAATGTGACTCAATTAATGCATTTACTGAGCAAGCCGACAGATGTGACATATGACTGTATGTGTTTCTGAAGCCTTACATATTCTGATTCTTCTCAGAAGGAAATTTTTAATCAAGATAAAAGATCCAATAGGAGAAATAAGGGTGGCTCTGTATAACACAGACAAGGTACCCACAATTAGCTTCATTTAAGTATGTCTTTTTGATGGATCCTTCTGCTTGGGTGTGGTGAGCAACAAAGGAGCCACCATGTGCCAGAGGCTTAAGATTAATGCTGTTACCTATGCCCAAAAGGCTGGACATGGTTGTCAATTTCTGGTTCAAGAAGTTGACCTCTGCAGTCCGAGGGAAGACTACGTTTGCATTAGCTAGTTTTTTTAATTTATATAAAATTTCAAAAGTAAAAACATACTGTAGTTAGCAACTATATATAAACATATTTAGTTATTTTAAGTTTGGTTTATTTAAAAAAATTGGGTATGAACGTGCCTCCCTGAACTTTTATAAAAACTTAATTTTCTTCTATATAGAAACAATTCAACTAAGACAACCAGTTTAATTACTTCAAGTAATATAATTCCCTAAAATGAATATTCAACATTAATACATATTTACAAAATTCAAAACTAGGAGGCTGACCCAAATTTTTTATTATTCAACATATTTTACTTTAACTTTACATTAACCTTGACATTACATTTACTTTAAGATTGCATACTAAAAAATGAAAGTTCAAAGTATGTATTTTAAACTATAAATATGATAGAAAATATGTTTTGGGGAAAAACTATCATTTATTAATTAAAAAAAACTTTTTAACTGCTTAAAAGTTCTTTCATTCTAAAAGGTTATAATATTGGTCATCTTTTATTTATTAATATTTTTGATGTGATTTTAAAAAACAAAAATGATGTGTGGCTTATGCCCATACCAGAACCCATTAGGTGCTTACAAATTATGAAATAAGTACATTTACTTTACTAGTATTACATCAGCAAATTGCATTTCAATTTTTTTTTATACACTAATTTATTACACAACTCTTAATTCAATATCAATACCCAAAATAAAATCAATCTTTACTCTGACTCAATTGTGCAAATTGATTATTAACATGCATAAAAAAAAAAAATCTAATGTATCCTTTTATTACTCTATTAGAAGAATGATGTATAACAAGCTTGTCCAAATAGGTACTTTCAGTTCATTTCTAAACAAATGCTTAGTTCTTATGCTTTCTAGAGTGTAAGAAATTACAACTTATAATGGTAAAAGACAGTTTGTTTAGGAAGTGATATTTTTCATTAAATGAAATATTACATTATTTTAATTTAAATAAATAAATTTTCATCATTTTTGCAAGGTACATATAATTTTCAATTCTAATTCAATTATTTATAACTTATATACATATATGATAAAGAATTTTACAAATCAACGTAACTTGTTGTAATAAATGTCTTAAGATCAAGATAACACAAAATTTAATAAAAATGATTAAGGTGGAATGGTTGAATTGAATAAAAAAGAAGCTTCCTTCAGTTCAAAAGTCAGGTAAAACCAATTCAGAGATCTTATTGATCTGTATTTAGAAAATCTCCCATACGAGTATGCGGAAAAGGGTTGGATCCTTACAGAATTACATACAGTGAAATTTAAAATTTTTGGATGTAATTTTACAATGTAATTTTTAAAACAAAGAACAGCAAAACTACTTAACAGAATTCTTTAATCATTAGAATAATTAAAACATTAAAACCTTGATATTTATATCATGCATATAATACAGATATTACAATAGAATTACTTTTTATCTGCAGAACTTTCAGCACTGTATAACAGTAAAGCATCAAGATTCTTTAAAATCTATTTCAATCTAATATCAGTCTCTTGATATCATAACTCATTACTAATTTTATTATTTAAAATTTTACAAAACTGAAGATAAGGTTAAATATTAAAAAAACTTGCTTTCTAAAATAATAAGTGGAATGACATTCACATTGCCTTTAATATAATACAAAACAATAAGAACTACTCCATGAACTTATTTTACATTATACTACTATTCTGTATTTACAGAATAGTAGTATAATATTTATATTCTGTAAAATCAAATTCTTATTTATTTTTATAAGGCTAAGAAGCAGCAAAATACATGCTTGCTCTGATGATATCTCTTAGAATAAATTTTTATTTGCAAATAGACAAATATAAATGAATTATAAATTGATTCAAAATTAAAGTTGCTTATTAACAAACCTGAATTTTACTAACTCCAGTTCAATAAAAAAGAGTTTAATCATGAAATGAATTAATTTCAAATAATTAATTTTTAATGGCTGCAAACACTGATTAAAAATTGCACACATTAAGTTTATTTGTGAAGCCGTAGTTTGAACATTTAGAAATCTAAGGTAATGTAAATGCTGAAGTAAATAATCATATTTTATGAGACAAAATATATACGAGGAACTATTATTTCAGAAACAATATTACAAAATAAACCAAATTCATTCTTTCATTATTCTTTTTATTCGTTATTTTTTACATTCACTGCAAAACGTTTTTCTTCAGTTTTATTAAAAAAAAAAAAAAAATATGTGTGTTTTGTAGTTATCTTCTGCAATATCCTAAATAGCAACTAAAATAGACCAGGTTTTTTTTTTTTTTTTAATATTCTCACATCTTTTCTTTTAAATAACTCCTATTAACTTGTGAAATATCAAATAAATCCAAAAGTTGTAAATTAATACTATAAAGCTTTTTTTATTGTATTATAAAAAAAAAAGTCAGAAGTTAAATTTTTCTTTTGAATAATTGATTTTTACAATGCATAAATGGTCAGCAGTTGATTCTTTAAGTAAGAAATAGCTCCATAAAAATAAATAAGTATAGGAGAGTCATTGCAACTGATTTTGCTAGCTACAAAATCAATTAATTAGCAATGCATTCAAGATGAAAAAAAACTTTACTGCATTAGTTTTCTTCAAAAAATAATACGATACAAAACTACAGTGA